>JAVFBZ010037522.1:0-10778 GCA_032466195.1 Katharina tunicata
GCGAATGTCAAATAAACAAAAAGAATGTATATTTTGTAAATCCGTTGGAACTACATTTGGATCAGGGTTTGCAGTTCAAGTGATCAAGGCTAAGGGTATTTCATTCCAACACTAGACAGTGACTCAAACACAACCATAAAATGTGTACTGTTTTTTTACTGTTGGAAAGATAATGTTACTCCAGTCGAGTCCAGTGTCTAAGCATAACTACATGTACAGGTGAATAAGTTCAAGTGACACAATTACACATGTAGTTAATAATTATAAATTCAAGTTTGTAAAAAAAGCAGATGGACCTTGTTAATTTTATTGACTAAATGCTCTAATGACTAAGTCATAAACAACTGAAACATAAACATAAACAACAACTGAACACAGAGATCAACACTTAGCACTGGAGGAACGTTATGCTGCACATTTTCGGTTGTGTTAGTCACCGTCCACCGTTGGAATACACCACAGTCATATAAGTGAAATACCCTTGAGCACGGCGTTAAACACTAATCAATCAGACATCGACATTTATAAATATTTGCAGGACATTTGGGTAAAAATTTACCTATATTGTACAGAACAATCAGGCTAGTAAAATGTCCGCTTAATTGATTTTAACCCTTTCAACCCGGTAAGTGTTGACCAAATATGGAATCTACTCTATGTTTTTGTTACACAGGTTCTCCCCTTTTATTAAAAGGGCAGACGTACCTTGCCATTGATATGCTGTATCCCTGAAGAGGCTAGCGCACGCCAAACAGTATACCTCACTGCTGACAAGCAGGTTCGCCAACCGAGGTAAAATATGGAGGTTTCCCTGAAATCAAATCAAATCAAAACGAAAAGAAAAATATTATCAAACTGGCATATAAATGTGTTTGCTCGATCGGTGTTTCATAAAATATTCACAAAGTCTTCGCAAATTTAAGCACACTCTGTTACTAAGATGCCGCGTGATGAAGACATTGTGTCTACTTGACAACTGCATGTTCTAACGTCACGAAGGCTTTGTGAAACTGACCTTAATTTAAAATAAAATTTCAGCACATATGTACAACTATACTAGAATAAGTTATATATTCTGTCAAGAGTAATCACACTGGCACAGAGATATCGACTTATTAAAGTCGATAAATTATCTCCTGTTCTAGATCAAGTTTCTAGATAACCTAAAGGCGCATCTCGAGAAAAGGCAATACACATGTTTAAGTCATTGTCAGCTCTCCAATAAATTTCAAATGTAAAGCCCAGTAACATTGATGGTTTAAGTTTGTTTGTTTGATTAGGGTTTTACGCCGTACTCAAGTTTATTTCACTTATATGACAGCGTACAAACGAAGCTGGCAACATGGCAAACAGGACAAAACATTTATATAACAACAAATTGGCATCCTGTGCCCCTTAGTTCAGTTTAAGATTTTTTAAATTTATTTATATGATAGGTGTTTAATGTCATAATCGAGAATATTTCGTCTGACGATGTCAAACCCAAGCCCGCGAACTCACAGCCACCGGAAAACTTTCTTTATATACATTGTACCAAAGGTCCACATAAGGAATCGAACCTTTTCCGACCACAGTGAAGTGGACCGCTGAACAATGGAGCCTCGGTGGATTGTTAGAAGAAAAAATTTGTAAGCCAACAATCCTCAGTCGATCCTCGGGCGATGTGCGTCTCGTTTCCAATCATGTTGCGTCTTGTTTCAACTGGATGCTGATCGAGAGTCCTGTTTTAACGACATCCTTCTCATCCACTCATTATTTTATTTATTTTACGAAAAACTATCCTGATCTAATTTGTTATGATTTACTGCGAAAACAAAATCTGACAACCCGGATGAGGCCGGGCTCAGGCGTCTACCAAGCTGTAAACACGAGCGGCCGTATTTTGACTAGCACAGGTTCTTAAATAACTTCCATATATTTAATATGACGGCCAGATCTCCGCATGGTTTATATTTTTGTGTACACTGATAACTGTCAAGACATAATGGCGAAACAGATAGCGTTTGCCGTGATCAGTAAAATAATTGCCAAAAAGCAGCAAATAAATTGATTTTATGAAGCCTACAATCTGAGGACAAGTCGCGGGCGATGTGCGTCTAATGTTGAAACAAGACGCGTCTCATCCGCGGACCACCCACGCATCGTGTTCAGTCAATCAGCCTTCGATGAGGGAAGTTAGCTTCTGTGCGTACTGTACAAGTATATAAATTGATTTTTCTCATACTCACATCTGCCGTTTCATAGTAGAGCCCTTGTAAGTCTGTGGGTATTCCATCTGGATAAGCCTTGTGTAGTAACCATAACAATGAGGATCGTAATTTTGCCTGCAAAACAGAATTACAATAAATAAAATATATAATCAACTGATTAGTCTGCATCTTTGTTCCTGCACATACATGTACATGTACAACAAATGTGAAGGATTATTTTACATTTAAATTTATCACCTGCCCTTCCGTTTATTTGTTTGATTGGTTGGGGTTTTATGTTGTACTTCAGATTATCTCAATCATATGCTGGCGTGTCAACCCAACATTGGATGTATTTAACCACTGTACATGTAATTGACACTGGCAGCACACACGGCACCACAGAACATTTACAGCACAAAAAACAGGATACCACAACAAATAATTATCCTGATGCCTATTATCTCAGAGAGCAGTACAGGAACAAAAACTACTGTGACGGTAATGACTCTCCATCTGTCTTAAGAGTTGTCATCAGGGCTCAAAAAAGTGTGGAACTTGGGAACGTAGTACCAGGTCACTTTTGCTGAGCACTAGAGATCGATTACGACTCGCGAGAAATCAAAAAAAAAATTTGGCAAGATTATACTTAAAACAACTACATGTAGGCCTACATGTTTTATAACCAATCTCTCATGCATCAAAATTTGCCGTGAATTATATCGAATCTTTCACGTTTCCTTAGCACAAAAGCACACTGGTCAAACGAAAAATCAGTTTCGTGAATGAGAGGTACATGTAGGAGCCTATATACCGCTGATGCCGACAGCAGTTCCCGAAAAACTTTGCTTTTTTTCGAGCCGTGGTTGTGACTTTATTATATAAACATGTACATGTAGTACACTTATGGATGGCAGTTCTAGTACAGAGCAGGACACAACGTCAACAAATCTAGTTTGTCTTGTCCCAATGCTCATCCTGCCTGTAAGAACCAATTTGCTTCAGAGAGTTTGTCTTTATCTGTGAGGTAGATGTAATTATCTTATAAGTAGGCCTATAAAGGATGAATAATGGAAATAAAGATTTACATTATTCTCTCTCACATGTATGTAGAATTCATGACAAATATAATTGAGGGATAAAGAACAACCCTCTAATCTTTCTTTAAGCATCATAAATGGGCAAAATACAATACATGATCATGTACATACAAAGATGTACATGTATGTATACTGTACCATCTTTTTTGGCAGACCTAGAGGCTAGACTTATTTTTATTTATGCTAAAGAAAATATTCCTAAAGGCCTTGGGCCCTCCGAAACACATACATTATACAAGGTGTCTCATGTACTTTATGTTATCTGTATCTTTTACATTTAATTTTTTTGTTTTTACTTACATGTAGAACGGGGTGATGCAATATTATATACTGTACATGTAAGTACAATATGTAAAGTATGACATTAAAATTATTCTTAAATTATAAGTTACATTGTAGCAAGACTCAAAACAGGACGCCACATGGCAAAAAATCGGCTTCCTGATGCCCAGTAGATAATCAGAGAGCACCAGGGCTCGGAAATCTCCTGCCAACCACCCACATTTAAAGGCTTGACCCATAAACACACAAGTAGATGTCTGTATACAGTATAAGAATTTAAGTAAGCTTACATTTGGTACATGAAGTTAACATTTTGTATTTTACACAGAAAATGTGTTCGCCATTCCATGTGTGTAACTTTGTAAAGCCATAAATGAAGACAGATGTTGACTATTGCCTTAATAAAGTATACGTACAATGTAAACCAGTCATTCAGGCCTGGTCCGCAAAAAATACTTAGTACATGTAAATTGTACATGCTGAAAAAAAATACTGTGGAGTGCCTATTTCTGCACATGTATAGACATGTACAATTAGGACATAATGCTTAAAAACACATGCATACCATGTACATAAATTTACCAGTCTTGATTTTTATCTCCGTCCAAGAACAAGTACAAGTAAAGTAACAAAATGTATTCTGTTTTGAGTTGTACAGAGCTTTGGATCAGCACTCGCGATTTCGTTATAATCAGTCTGTGTTATTTTAGCAAATGCGGTCCTTGTCAGTCAGTATCCAGCAGCAACAAAGACTACATGTATCATAATGAATATCGAAATAAATTTCCTTTTTCATCGATTTTCAATTTGTTCTGGTTTTATCTTTGACTAGAGAAACATTAAGAATACAGTTTTCCAGTTTTCACATTTTGTTTTTTGTTTTAATACATCTCTATCACTTAGTCAGGATTTGAATCCCAGTCAATTATTTTTTAACAGAGCCAAAATTCTATCCCCCAGGGCTCTTAGAAACAAAACACTAATTAATGCATACACTGTACATCACTACATGTACATGTTTAACAACAAATTTCAATTTTGTTCACTACATTTTGTCATACATTACAGTATGCCATAGAATGGGTTAAAGGTACATTTGTGCTTGTATTATATATAGTTTTTCTTCAGACTAAACAGAAGTGACCAGCACAATGTAAGTGCAGAATGATGATATGGTCAGATTGTTGGCGGGTACCACATTACACTAGAGGTAAAGCAGACATTTGCCAGTCAGCTGTTACCGATCAAGACAGTTTCATTGATGTAATAGAGAACAGATTTAGACTTGATATAGCCAATCATTACAGGTACACGTACTAGTATACACAGCTGCCACAGTATAGGGCTTGTCTATGAGTTGTTCGTGGGAGCTTAATGTGCCCTGGCGCTCTCTAGGCTATAGTGTGTAAGGGGCGTCAGGAAGCTCATTTGCAATGGTGTCCGTTTTTTGCGTCCTGTTACTGTAATATTGTCAGCATAGTGTTAGCCAGAACTCAAAAAAAGTGTGTCTCAAATCACTATTTTCAAAGAAACAGGGTGTCTCATTTGACATTTTCCCGATCTCTCCCATGTTAAATTTGGCTGAAATAGGGTGTCTCAAATGGATTCCAGGGTGTCCCAAAGACAACTAGACACCCCTCTGGCTAACACTATGATTGTCTGTTAATTGCCAGTTATTAGTCAAGGGCCATTAACTTCACAAACTGGGCTGACACACAGTTACATGTTCATGTTATGTATAAGTGAAATAGCCTTAGGTACATGTATGGCATAAAACCTTGTTCAAACAAACATACAGTATATAATCTACAGCGTACAGAGGAATTGAGGAATTAAATATTGTAAAATGACATACATGTACATACATTGATTCCTTAATTTTTACTTATTTCTATTAACCTTAGTTTCTTGGACACTTATTATTGGATTCTGAGTATTGGATACTTAAATTTATTTTTCTCACATTACAGATTGCCAGCCAAAGTGCGCAATATTTCCCCAATACAAAGTAGGTCAGCCCTTTGCCAGAGGAAGGATAAAGATACTGATACTGTTAATTTCTCCATACACATGCAGTGTAATGTACATCCCAACAAAAAAGTTTAATAAATGTAAGAGTATGTTACCAAAATAAAATATAATCATGTAGCTAGAACAGACTTTTATTTGCTCATTTGTTCTCCCTATAAAACAGTGAACCCCCAAAGACTCAAATTACAGCTGTGTGTCAAGGTTACCCAATAGAGCTTGTCACAGACAGTGCATGGAATCAGCCTACATGTAGGTAGCATCACTTTATTACAGGATATCTGGACATGTGGATCCTCTTGTACAGTAGACTCACAGGCTCAGAAAAACTATTAGTCAGTGACAAGTTTCTTAACCGTATATAATATTTAATATAATATATAAATAAAACAATATTGTGAACAGACATATTTGTTTTTCTCATCGTTACCTCAATTCAATTCCCTCACTAAGGTGCTGTCTGTGTGGGTCACTTTACACAGTCACAGACATGACAGACAGCATCATTCCCATTCAATGAAATCAATATTAATATTACAAGACAGTGTGGACGGACCTGAAACTTGGACAAACCTGCACGTACTGTTGGAAAGTCATCAGTGGGGTCTAACCCATAAATATAATTACATGTATTTTAATTTATCTTTCTTTTATAAGAAAAATGAACACAAAACACTATCTAAACTGACAACTTCATGTGAAAATGTCAAGCACACAGAGAAAGTATTTTGTATTTGACTGAGAAATGTTTCAGTGTAGTACAAAAATCAACATAACCTTTCACAGGTTTCATCCAGTGGTGACATTTTAGTTTCTTTCTGTTGGTCTTGTACAATAAGAAACGTGTACGTACATAGGATAACGGATAATACATCTTGTATGGTGGGCTCAAATGCGGCAATTTTTCATTGTAAATTCTGTCTCCAATATAAATGGAAGTTTAACCAAGGTTGGTGCATTTACAATGAAAAATCTTCCCACAAAGTTTATGAAACTGATACATGTACCATACTTGTTGTATCTAAAAAAGTGAATTAAATGTCATTTACCCTGTTTTCTGGCGGCATTACTCTGTACATGGGCAATTCCGTGAAAACATCAACCAACTGACTAAAATTTCAAAACAGGCCTAGGGATGCAGAATGCTCTTCATTTATTAGACAATATATCAAAGTTAAGGAAATTGATAGTTTTAGTTGAAAGGGGAATCATTAATATTTGTTTTCAATGGGGCTAGTCCAGGTTACCTAGCTAGGAGACAAATATGGTTGTCACACCCTGAATAGGTTGGGCCGTTTTTTTCCACATAACCTTAAGATATTATTCAGAACTTTTATAATTGTTTTAAGTGGAAATGATGTTATAGGTTTAAATACTGTAGATTAAGCAAAGTTCTGTTTATTCTGGCTGATAGAATTATCCACCATAAGTTTGGCCACTTGTACCCTGTACGTCCGACACCAAAATAATCATAAAAGTTTAACTGACAAACAGTCATGCATGTGACAATTACTAAAACTATAATGCAAAATGTATATCAAGTCCTCAACATATTGCACTACTTCAGCTGTACTTGTATCAGCTCAAAGGTTTATGATAACCCAGTAAAGAAGGGGGTTGGATGTACATATTTTATGCACGTCCGACACTGTGTACGTCCGACACCATTGTTCAGTCACCAGAGAGCACAATTTACATTTTGCGATCAATCGTCACCTGGGGGCACAGCATACTGGAACCCTGGTGACTGCAACATATGTGCAGATGATGCATCCTTGTGACTGAACAATGGTGTCGGATGTACACGGTGTCAGACGTACACAGTGTCGGACGTACACGGTGTCGGACGTACACGGTGTCGGACGTACACGGTGTCGGACGTGCATAATATGTGTTACAGTGTACGTCCAACCCCCTAGTTTACTGGGTTATCATAAACTTTTGAGCTGATACAAATAGTACAAAATGTTAAGAACTTGATTTACATTTTGCATTATAGTTTTAGTAATTTTCACATGCATGACTGTTATTATTGACAAAATGTTTTGTCAGTTATGATTATATTGGTGTCGGACGAACATGTACAGGGTATAAGGGGCCATAATTATGATGGATAATTCTATCAGCCAGAATGAACAGAACTTTGCTTAAATTTGCAGTATTAAAACCTAACATTACCACTTAAAACAATTTTAAAAGTTCTGAATTGTAACACTGGAAGAGGCTGGACAAACCAGACAACATCTGCTATGATACACACGTATTACACAGGATGTGATTTGTAAAGTTGATGCTCTTTGTGGCAGGCAATAGGGGACAATTCCAGTTTATGTCACTGTGGGTTTGCCAAACTCTGTTCATGTGTGCATTTTTCATGTTTCAACATTGCCAATAAAGTTTATATTTGCCAGTTGGTTGTTCACTGTGACTTGATTTCAGAGTACGTCCGACACCAAAAAAATGTACGTCCGACACTATTAGTGTTTCCTCATATACCAGAATTGGCTTTATATACAATGATGTTGGACACTTTTACATAATAACAAGACTCTAATGAGATAATATATCATGACACATTTAACAAATATCTTCACAAATCAGACAAAATTTCATGACAAACCAGCATGCGGTAAAAAATGTATTTCTCTGAGTATGTCCAACACTAGGGTATTTTGGTCTATTTCTCTTGCTACAAGAAAACTGGATTGACATTGCTTAGGTGGTTTAGTACATCTATCTGAGTTGCATACATTGCCCAACTAAAATTGTAAGTGCATTGTCAAGTTGTCCAAAATGTACGTCCGTCACCGTGGAATTGCCCACATGAAGCACATGTAATGGTACATGTAAGTGTACATTAATGGGAATACTATTATGTGTACATTAATGGGTAGTTTGTGTACATTTATGGCCCAGCACTAATACAACCATAAAATGGTAAAAGTACAATCTAGGCAAGGACAGTATGAAAAGGTCCAGACTCCAGAGGCAGAGAGGTGCAAGTTTGTAAGACTTTTAAAGTTGAAAACATAGTACATACACACAACGTATAGTGTTGGTAGGTATACATCATACATGTATGTCTTAATTATAGGTTTAATTAATTATATAATTTCAGTCCAATCAACTTGTTTGGGGGTTTTGTTGTTAGCCTCACCCTGGGTATAGTTTAGTAAAGGACTGTGTGCATGGAGATATTTTCTTGCTTGCTTGAAAGGATGGGGTTTGTTTGTTTGTTTGTACTCAAGAGTATTTCACCTATATGGCGACTTAATAATCTTAATAATTTGTGTTGCCGGTGTATGGCGGAAAACCAGGAAGAAACCTTGTAAAAACCACCCCGCGAACTCTGCACCCACCAGAAAACTTCCCTTATATACCTAAGGTCCACCTTGTCCACAGGGCGATTCGAACCTATTCCGGGTACAGTGAAGGGGGTTCCGTAGTCCAACGCACAACCACGGAGCCACAGCGGGGCCCGAAAGGGTTAAGTAGGGTGTTGTTAGGGCATAAAGTTATCTTGGAAACTTGTAGTACATGTTTTATACAACACTGTTCAATATTTACATGTACAGTATATATATGTAATTGTCCAGTAACATTTCAACAATTTAACTGTGGGATGCAAGGACGAGCAGAACATGAAGTATCTGCACAGGAAATATATCAACAAAAATACATGTACCACTACCGGTACCCTAATTCACTCTCTGAGATTTCTGTAATTCACTCCCTGAGATTTCTCGACAAGACATTCAGTCAGTCTTACTTGTTACATCTCAGGCACAGAGGTTAATTAATAAGTTATACAGCAGGCTATAAAAATAAATCAATTATTTATAATTGGATTATGCACTTTCACAAATTTACTTGTGGTCTTTATATTGCATGTTACTTATTTGACTGAACACACTCAGAGAGGGTGAAATGGTTGAAGAATTAGGGTATTGTAAAAATATAGTGAGGTTTACAACTATGTCAGTACATGTAAATTATGCCTAAATTGAGATCAGTGTCAGATAGCCAAAGCAGCCTACATTTAGCCCAATTACCTGAAGCACTGAATGCCACCTTTGTCTGGAAGTGCTCATGAGCTTCATCAGCATCTTTACTTTCGGTACATACTGTACCTTGCTTACATGTTAGAACTCTTCAGCCAGCTGACCAAAGCAGACTGGCCCAGTACAAAGACAACCCTTGTGCCTGGGAATTATTCTACCAATATAAAAGACAACTTTGAACCAAACTCTAAGACCTACACTAAACAGACCTGATGAACACACACAAAAAGTACTTTCATCTACATGTACATACATACAGTATCTCCAGGCCAGGACTCTTGCATGTATTAGTTGCATTTTTCTTTGATAGGGGTTTTTGGCTGTATGCTTACTTAAGGTTACTATGATGGCAGGCCAATACATGTAGGTACATGTACATGTAAGGAAACCACCCTAAACAACACTAGCAACAGAAGACATCACAGTACATTTACATGTACCAGATACAACAACAAATCAGCTTCTTGAAGCCCTCTGTTCAGACAGCACCAGATCACAGGAGGCTGCCACCAAACCACCCATGTGGGAGTCTAGAAAAGTGTGAACAATGGCATCCCTTACATGTATTGTACATTCAATCAACACTGAAGCCAGGGCGGTAGTTCACAATTTAACTGGAACCAAGCCAGGGCGGCAGGGCACAACCTGACTGGAACCAAGCTAGGGTGACAGTTTACAATCTAACTGGAACCAAGCCAGGGCGGCAGGGCACAACCTGACTGGAACCAAGCCAGGGCGGCAGGGCACAACCTGACTGGAACCAAACGAGGGTGACAGTTCACAATCTAAATGGAACCAAGCCAGGGCAACAAGGTACAACCTGACTGGAACCAAGCCAGGGTGACAGTTCACAATCTAAATGGAACCAAGCCAGGGTGACAGGGCACAACCTGACTGGAACCAAGCCAGGTCGGCAGGGCAAAACCTTAAGGAAACACAGGTACATGTAAATGTCCAAGAAAAGCACATTTGAAAACCCTGTACATTGGCATCAACAAGCTGCATTTCTGTTTAGCAGCATCTCTGTGACGACCTGGCATAAAGAGAGGCTGTGTGCCTGACAATCTATCATCTAGTTGTATATTAACCAGAGAACTATATGTGTGTCATGAGTCAGA
>JAVFBZ010037533.1:0-10778 GCA_032466195.1 Katharina tunicata
TGGAATTCCTCCAGAATCATGATTGAAATCTCAAAGCTGGATACACTTTTTCAGTTTTCTTTTTGTCCAATATGTTTGTTTTTCCGAGGTTATGTTATCAGACTTTCAACGCCAAACCTCGTAAGACAAGTCATTGTGAAAAATATAGGGGGTGCTTAACATTTTTCTTTGTGTATATTTTACTTACGGTCCAGAGATATTGGTCGAAAAACAATAAACATGTACATTTTTACGAATATTATATTTGGCCTTGCTGCGTAAAAAATCGTTAAGCCGAATTATTCTTTGCATCGTTCTCGCATTAAGACGGTGTAACGATTAAGCTGTTTACTAGAAGATTGAAGAATAATGTAGATTGGTTGCATTTTAATTGACTTAGTGAATCAGAGATACAATGCCGAAGAACGACAAACTGTACATGTTTGGGATTTTATATATGTCTGATTTATTAAACCGGCCATCTTTAATAGAAAAGCCATAATATATTGAATGATAAACCTATCCTGGTGATCGTTCTGTAGTGGAAATCACAGTATTGCCGAACAGCCATGCGAACTATGTGGACATGTGGTAATGTAAAAGCTCTTAAGCAATTTGTTTATGTTAGATAAGAGACAAAAGAGCAAAATTTCTTATTACGTAGAAACACTCAGGCTAGTTGTCCACTAACAAATAAATATTTGAATTTTTCCCGTACGTTTAACACTATCACTGGTTACATACGCTTTGATTTGAGTCACCTCGGATATCGTTCGCCTCAATTCGCACCGACAACTTTAATCATAAAATAGTGGACTGAATCGAGAGAAGGTTGCATGAATCAAGACGCCGGACGAGCTTACAGCCATCGTGTCTACAAAGATAAGTTGGGCAGCACTTATACCGGCTACCATAACAATGTCGACTAATTTTGGAATGAAACGTGACAGACGCATGGAAAGTGTTCACCAAAACATTAAAAAACATTTCCAAATATAAGCAAGGGTCGGTCAGTCGCTTAGGCCGTTTTCAGACAATGGTCACAAATTTCAACACAATATACTTTTTAAGTTATGAAAGACCAACGTTATTATTACGTTGCTTATCAATATGCCCAGTAGTTGAAAATCAAAGTTATGTTTTGTTATGTTCCCAGCTTCCAAATTCCGCTAAAACAATTGAAAACATGGATGGCAGATTTACGTATGGATTTTGACTATGTCATTCGATGAAACGTTTGACAATCATTTTATTGCATGACGAAATAAAGTAATTAGTGGAATGTCGTTATTCTCAGTTTAAGCCGAAAATTTTTGATTAAAAATAGAAAAACATAGTTTAAATGTTTATTTACGAAACTGGTGAAAAGTTTGGATGCACCCATATAGGCAAATGCAGAAATGTAAAATACTGCACAAAGCCCAATACAGCGTGCCTAATTTTCTTTTAAAAGCATGCAGAAATTCTACATCTAAACCCTAGGCGCAAAACCTTTACCTGGCTATAAATCATGCAATATGACACGCATGTAGTTTCATAATTACAGGTAATTAACTCTAAATATCGAATTTCAGTTGTTTGTAACCATACAAATAACATCCGCTGATAACACAATATAACCAGCTGTTAACAACGTTTCAAACTTAATATGAATTGTGCAATGAACTGTCAAACGATCAATATACTTGTATATATTTAAGTAACTGTAAACACATTTAACGCGCAACTGCTTTATAGAATTGGCTTCGATTACTGATGGTTTAATATTGCAGATCCCAAAGCCAAAAATAAAAACAAGAATTTGATATTTAATAAATTTATTCACCATAATACATAACACGAACGGAATTGTTATATATATAATATTGCGGGAATAAACCCCATAAGGGCTGGTTCTATCCCAAACGATATTCAATAAAATTATACAATTACATCCATAGAATGGATATATAAAGGTCTAGTATGTGGTAGGCCATAAGCTAGACAGTGGCTTATATCATTTCATTCAATAATATAAAACATAATAAAAAATATTAATAATTATAACAATTAAACACATTTAATTTAGATTATATTTGCTTTTTTGCTATTAGAAGCTTTTTTTTTTAAACCGAAGCTAGCAAGACTGACATAGCAAACGAATTCACCGGGAATTTTAATTTAGTTTATATTTGCTTATTTATGATTATAAGCAATTTTAATTAATCCGAAGTTAGCAAGAGTGACAGCAAACCTGGGAATATATTTATAAACATATAGGACCAGAGATTTGTTGTGTTCGTATATGTTTTATTTACCTTCATACTATCAGACAATGATAACCTACAGTATTTTCGTTTTTTGGGATAACACTCTCTGATACTGAACAGATTCTAGTTCAGGAAATTTTGCAGGCTGAGACCCTTGCGGGAATCGAACCCACGAAATAAAAAAAAATTAAAAAAATTCTGAACTAGAATCTGTTCAGTATCAGTCAGTGTTATCCCAAAAAACGAAAATACTGTTCACGATCCCTTTCTAAATTATTTGAATGATAACCTAGTCTGCTAGTATTACCATATGCTTGTCGGCTGAAAGTAGAAAGGCCAAACCCCGAGAATGATACAGATATTAGGAATAAAATCACCTTATCATCATATAGTTTGGTTATTGTGCTTTGCACTAGTCAGCCATCAAGAAAATTCCCCAGCCCGTTTAATTCGGTTTAGTTAATTTAATGTCTCGTCTGCTCCTCCTGTCAATACGTCAATGCACCACAAACGTATGTACAGGTACCATGTAAGCGTCTTTAGTGGTTTTACATTAAATTGCACGAACGACATGAATGATACTCTGACGCTTGAATAAATAACCATAATGCTTTAAGAGCATTACTTTAGTTAATATGTATATTAACATAATTTATTAGTCATCGATTCCTCAAAGGAGAAGCTTGCCGCATTTATAACCTGTACGAAATATAAAAATAAATAAAAAAACACTTAACTCATGCACGTTGCTTATTGGTCTACAAGAAATATATTATCGCCCACCAGACAAGAGAAGGCGGATGAGAAGAACTTTTGACTGTTTATTAAAGCCATAAATGTTATATTTATACTAGGCCTATGTGTAAAACTGTTAAAGGCATTTCGATAATTAACGCATAGACATGTATGGCAATCCTCCCACGCAATATGTATTGTGTAGAATAGAAGTCAGGAAAAATGACATTGCGCCTACAGATGAGACATTTTGCTCAATTGTTTTTGTTTTTGTGCTTAAGGGTACTATACCGCAGAATTTCGTTATGAAGCTTTATCATAGTTTCGTGAAATCCAACAGTTTTCTATTCATAAAACTGATCCACACTAGTTGTGAGAGAAAAAAGTAAAAAAAATGCTGTAATTTGACGAGTTTCTTTGATATGCACAAATGACTTTTCGCGTAAATGAAACAACTCTGTTTCATGTATCGCATATTAATTTGGCATTCTAGACTTGGACGTGTAATCAACTGATCATATTATAAAACCTATAAAAAAAAGTTTTGAAACAAGAGCAAGTATGTAGGCCGATTTTGTCAGTGATCAATGTAACTCCACTTTCTGCAAAAAAATTGTAATTTCCTGTGCGGAGCCTACTTTGGTAGCAAAAAGGACCAAGTCGTTTTTAGAGACTTAAATTCCACATCATATATATATAACCATTTATTATATTTCTTTCGTGCGGGTATATTTTATGTATAAACTTGTTATTAATTTATCCGACAGATACAGCTTCATGTTCAATTCAAATTTTAAAGCCAACAAATCTCTTAGCTTAAGAGTGTAAAATATCAATAGTTTAACTACTCCACACAAAGCGCACTGACTAAAACACAAAACTAATAAAGTCAGAAGGAAGTTAAAGACATTATTCTTTTTTGACATTTTTGTATAAAATTTACAAGAAATTGAAATCCTTACATGCTAAGAGAAGATAGATTAAACTTAAGACGATGCACCGTATCTAAAACAGTTTTAAATAATGTCAACTTAAATTTAAAATAAGCTATAGCCGAAATTAAATTGTTGTATTATGTTTATACACCCACATGACTAGAGGAATATGCGTTGATATTTAATGTTTGAATATAGATTCGCGTCATAACCAGATGTTTGGAAATCACGTGGGTGTTAGGTTAGTCGATAGTTTACGTCGTTTGTTGACATTGTTAACTGTATGATCAAATCAGAATCGATTTTCAGACATCAAATCGTCAAATACGAATAACATAATCAATGATAGTACATTCAGACATATCTGTACATTTCTAGCTTTTAATTATTGGTCGATATCAAAGGATAGAAATTCGTGTCTAATATTGTTATAATTGTTTGATATCTTGCAAACTCAACGGTGAAAATCATAAATTCACATGTAAAAAATGAACTTACCGCAGACCTTTTATCAAACCAGCCTGTTGAAGCGAGACATTTTAAAATTTACAATGGGTTATTGATATATTAGCCCTGTAGGACTCCATCAGCGATTCATTTGTGTTGGGGTTATGGTAGCAAGTTAGATGACCTTCATTCAATGTTCCAGGAGGCAAAAGGGGTGAATGGTTTGATTGATAGCATTCGAAACTCCGCTCTATATGTACGAAGATGTATAGCCCAGTTAGGGCCTTTCAACAACTTGGCGGTGTATCGGGTTAAATGATAGCTATTTCAAACATTTTGTACTTCGTCTTGATATGCCTTTTTTGGTGTGTATGGCCAATATAGATTAAGTTGGTACTTTTTCAGTTTTCGCCCACGTCTCATTTTTTTTCTTTCTTGGTAATCTGCTATATGCTTTTAAACAACAAACTAAGATGAAAATGATTCTTAGGTCCTTATCTTTGCAAGTATTAATAAAGGTAAAGAATCTTAAATATTTAACGACGGTCCTGAATATTTCAGCTGCTCTGCGCTACATTTTACTTATCTTACATCATCTTACATTACATCATTGATTTATACCACAAAACTTATGTTTAAGGCCTGTATGGGCTAAATATACTTACTTGATAAGGTCGTGGTATAATATGCACCTTAGGGGAGCTTTAAAAAGCTGTGAAACAATGTTCAATGGGTGTATTTGAAATATGCGACCGTTTAATTGTAATATGTATGTTTAATATGCCGTCTGTCTAAGGCCAGTATGCTTTGAGCTTAATGCCTCAGTCACATTTGCTCTACGACTAGGATACGGCAGCCGTAGGCCCCCGAAATCGAGAGATACCTGCGGCGGCCGAAGAAGATCTGCGGTGGCCTCAGGGTCACCCTAGGGCGTATCCCTACATTTGACAGGCCGCAAGGATCGCCGTGGGATTATAGCGCGGAGTTATAACTGTTTTCATTTCTAGGTTCGCCGCAGCAATTAGACACGCCGTAGCTATGCCGTACAGCTGTTCCACGGCGACCATACGTCCGGCGTACTGTAGCCTTGCGTTTGCCGCGCGGCTGCCCTAGTGTCTTATGAATTTCAATTGACTTTTGCGGACCCCCACAAAATTGGGGCGGCCGCAGGAATTCCACGAGCGCCCTAGGGCAGCCCTACGGTGGCCTTGCGGTATGTGGCACACTCTGCGGGTAACGCAAGGCTCACGCACTGCTCCCGTACGCTTGCTGCACGCCATCCGTACGGCCTCCGTGGCAGTCTGCGCCGTGCGTGGAGCAGGTAAATATACCTGTTTTCTTTTCATATGTATATTATCATTCATATCTGTCATATAGATTGGCGTGTAACGGTAGCGTCAGTCTTGCCGCACGGTCGCCGTATGGTCACCCTGCGACCGCCTTGCGGCTACCTTGGTATTTGTCAAAAACCCACGGTTGCAGCAGGGACGCCCAAAGGCAACCGCGCGTCATCACTTTAAAGGCCGTACGGCAGCCGCAGGTTTCCTGTCTCCACAACTTCACAATACACCGTGCGGCTACCCTAACATATGTGACTGCTTTTGTATGTGACCGTGGGAATGCTGCGGCGGCCCTATAATTGATATTGGCCGTAGATATTTTAGACCCCACGGCCGCCGCGGCAAATGTGACTGAGGCATAAGTTGTCGTACTTAGCACTGGAGGAACATTATTTTTATAGTATATATTAACCCGGCCTATTAATCGGGAAACACAAATGAAAGGATTATTTTGCATAGACACTGAATGGTAAATATTAAACGTCAGTTTTGAGAACCAAATAGTTAACATTTGTTTTTTTTAATCACAGCATCAGGTATGAGTTGTCTCTATGTTTACCTTTGTTCGCTACAAAAAAAATACACATTTGTAGCGGAAATTGGAAATTAAGTTCAATATCGATTTCGAGGAAATTTTGGATTCAGCAATACATTTGATACCGAGCTAACTATCATTGCACACAAGCGAATAGATCGACATTATTCTTGTTTGAGATGCAGATATTCTCGACATAAACGATTGATATGTAATCCATACCTGGCACACCGTGCGATATAACACGCATGTAGTTTCATATCTCTGATCAATAATGCTATTCTCGAATAGCTCATATAACATTGCAAATAGCTGACGCTAGACAACTGTATGATAATAACTTTACATAGGCAAAAGTAAACTGTCAATGAAACTTCAATCCACCAATAAGTTTTTAGTACCGGTACGTATATTTTTAGCAGTTAGAATTGGTTACATTAAAGCCGTGTGCAGTAAAACTGTAAAGTCCTGTACATGTCCTGTAACTGTCATTTACAGTTTTGCTTATTGTCACCCTTGTGCTTTTCTTCACCAATTGGGCGGACACGCCGACATACAGGTGGAATAAAGTGCTATATAAAACCCCAATTAAACAAGCAAAGCAAAATAAATCAAATAACGTGGAGCACATGAATATAGATCCACAATGGATTTGCATCATATTCACTTTCCTTATTGGAGCCGCCTTGGGTGATGTCATTAAATAAATAAATCTGATTGCATATGACTACGCCGATAAAGAGTAAGCTGGAAGATTTATCAGCTCTACCAAAAATAAAAAATAAAACACACGTGTGGCACGCTAGTAGCTAATTAATCTATCGGACATATATGGTGATTATGCCCTAAGAAGATAAGAGAACACGAGACAGATTTAAACCATAAACCCACTAAAATACTATGAAAACTGTTAAAACTGTCAGGATAATTAGTGCCCAATGTATAATTATAATTCAGCATATACTATATTTTAATAAAGAGTTACCACACTGGCATAAGGATATCGACTTATTAAATATATACAGTACATATACATAGAACACATACTATACACACCACAAGCAGTGACACGCTTTTGCGTGTTACTTCATTTGATTTTTTTTACGCTGCACTAAAAAAGTAACGCAAAATCAACCGATTACATAGAATATTCCAAATAATTTAATAGTTTATAGGCAAGAGTAAGTATCTATTACAGTTTTGGCGGATATGAAAGCAGCTTGACATTCAGGAATTTTTTTAAAAATGAGCCGTGTGTATGAGATAAATTAACCACAAAAATGATACATCCCATTTACGTGTAGCTAACAATAGGTTAACGTATATTGACAGAGACGACGGCCTTAATGACACACGCAAGCTAAAACGTTCGGTTGTATGGATACTAGAGAAGCCATTTGAATATATTCCGTTAGCTTGTTGTAAGGACCACGGGATGTCAACAGGATTTATAGCACAGTTTAGACCTTTCCACAAGCTGACAGTTTATTCGATTAAATGATAAATATCAACGCTCTAATACAACTCAGTCGAGCAACAGTCAATAAATCCAACCTCAATTAGTTGGCAATATACCAAATGAAGATCCCATCTTGGCATAAACCTTTACTATATTGAATATGTTTAATGAGATACATTATCTGTTGGACAAACCGTACCTCTTTTTGCCCTTAAAAATTTATAAAATGAACAAAACACAAATATTCTGTGTCGTAACAAAAACGGCCTTGCATAGTTTTGAAAAGTACCAAAACAGATCAATTCCTGTTAGTATAATTTTCCTGTTAATTATTTACAAACGCCGTACTGAGTATTATTTGACATGTATAATGCAATATTTAATGAAGTTCATCACTCTGAATCTTGTTAGTCAATGGCTACTTTTTTTTTTTTTAGTTGGGATCTTAAGAAGAAGTTGAAGTTGTTTCATTCAGTGGTGTTCAAGCCCATTGGATGAAGAAAACCACCCTTAACGACACTAGCAAAAAGCAAGAGTACAAATATATGAGTACAGGTATAACATAGCTCTCCAACTTAGGTATCTGGTCTCGCAGAAGCGCAATGTCCATGGTTCTTACACGAATGCCGGGTAATGTCGCATTGCCTCTTTATTGTTCCTTATTTATACTTTTTCTTTTATTGTTTTGACACCCACCTTCCTCATTCTAGTTCAACTTCGCCTATCTCCGGTTCCGTCCGTCACCTCCGATATTGGCTTTAGTGTAATGACAGAGCAATTTTCAATCCATTAGCGGTATATTTACCGCTGTAGGCAATATTTGTATCGCATGTAGGTAAACGGATAGATAGAACTATTTCGCATAACAATAGGCCGAAATGACCAATGCAACAAGAGAATCAAGTCACGTGAAATAAATTAATTTTGTTCATAGGTTGATTAATCAGGGCAAGCTTCAGCAGACTCGCTATGACTTTCACAGCTATATTCAAAATGCCTCATCATAACATACAAGGTCTCTCGCCGAAGTGAATCAATGGACCGTTTAATACAGATGCCACCTTCCTGTCACGCATTTATATAACAGAGTAGTGTCTGTGACAAATGTACAAAAGGCAACGATTATAATGTCTTCAGATAAAATTTCAAGTCGACTATATGCTTCTGTTAAAACTGAAAACACATACATGTTTGACTTAACCACGCATAACCAAGACATCAATATATAATGTTATATCCATTGGGTTTCAACCCTGAACCAGGTAAAGACTCAAGTGTAGACATTATTTCTTTTGCATTGTAATGTGACCGGCCTAGTTTGGTTTGCTAGTCTGTTCGTATAGTAATTTCAAAATCTTGTACCTAAAATGATGAAGCCTCTCTCACAGAGGCCTATCATAACATAGAATAACACAACTCGCAAGGGTCTCTTAGTCGCACGAAACTCCCTTCTGTATCAGATAACCCATAACTGCCCTCATCTTCACTGGTAGACTAATGGGTTTATTACTAACACTAAACGATACTTTTTTCAGGTTGTGTTTTTCGCCCATACCTAAATATCTAGGTGAGTTACAAATTCACCACATATGCTCTTCACAATTTACATGGTAATTATATTGCCTTTTCTAGATATGCGCCTTTAGGTTATCCAGAAAAACTCGAGATTCAGATCTATCTAGATACTTGTCTCAGATAATTTATCTAGAACATGAGATGATTTGTGTTTTAATTGGTCGATACCCCTGTGCCAGTGTGATTACTCTTGAGAAAAATATGTAATGTTTGTTACTTAATACCATTTTCCCAGGAACGTTCAGAATATAAATTTGACAATATTTATATCGATTAATAGCCCCCTTACAAATTACTGATCGTTTAAGTGCCATTCAGAAAAATGTTATCGCTTTTATTCAAATTGATTAATTTAATGTTTTGTACTATAGACTGCACTGACGGCTTAGAAATATATTATGGAAATGAAAGAGTAGAACAAATAACGTCTACAACGATTGCCGTAAAAGTCATCATATCTGGGATTTTTTTTCTTAATTTCAGAACTAAGAAAAGTAATATAACACATTTCGGTTGCTAAAACAAAACAGTAAGAAATCCTGCTGTGTACCTTGTCGTCTATAATAATAAGTCGGTCGGCGAATCTCATTTTTGCGGCGGTTGGGCAGGAACTTCCTGTGCCCTGGTACTCTCAGAGCTATATGTAAGGGGCATCAGGGAGGATTTTTTGTGGTGTCCTGGTTTTCGTCCTGTAAATGCACTGCGGCGTCTTATTAAGTCGTTGAAGAAGTTTCCCTTCACCCACTAGTTGGCAGGCCGTCATATGAGAAAAAACAGACAAACTTTTTCGAGCGTATTTGACGGTCTCTGTAACTGGTGAGACAAACAGCGGCTCGTCAGGGGCAATCTTAACCAATGTACTTGAAAGACTGGTCCAGACTGATTAATATAAATTATATAATGTAAACTATATGATTTCTATAAGCTGTGTTAATTTAGGGTAAAAGGGCTCAAGTAGGGCTTAAATTTAATCCTAGGTAAGATGATTTATTGCGTGATGAAGGTCTATCTCGGATCCCTTTTATGCTTTAATTTTATTAGCTGCTAGCTGCTCTTCAATCAATAAGATACTTGGCGTGTAATTTGCGTGGATCTTTTTTCATTCTGTTCAATTTCCTGTGCGCACAGAACTTTTGAGACAAGCGTCTTAGTTTCTTCCGTTGATTTAATAACCCAACATACGTATACCTATTTTTATCATATACCTATAGCGCAGACCCGCAAGATACGGAGCCATCGGATATTTTTCCATATCTACATCCTCTGAAACCGGGACTATTTTCAATGTTTTGTTAACAGGGAATTCCCATTGACTTGTATGGCAGAAAACCCCTCAAAGGTGAAGCGAGTGCAGAATGAAGTCATTTGATTACGTCGACAGGGCTTTTCTTTGCGCAGTGATATATGTAAACAGACCCTGCGTTCACGTTGAATACCATTTCCATTCATTATGACTTGTTTTTTTTTAGACATTTATATTACACAAGTCGTGACATGTTTTTGTTGGATAAATAAAGAAATTAA
>JAVFBZ010037555.1:0-10775 GCA_032466195.1 Katharina tunicata
TCAAGCAATGGTTACAAATCTCAACAAAATATACTTTAAATGGTAAAAGAACAGTCTATAATTTGTTTAGAAACAGAAGTTGAAAATCCATCTCAGTCGTCATGTTTTTGTAATTTACCCAGCTTCTAAATGTCACTCAAACAAGAAGGTGAATACATTCCTTGTTCATGCATTAACAACAGTGAAAATGTCCATTGAAATGTACATATACCAAAGAAAGGCTTGTCCGCGTTAGAGTGTTATGCACTGCACAGTAAAGTTCAGCTGAATGTGAGATATTCATCAGTAGAACTAAGTTTTTGTCCTTCCTTTCTAATGCCCAAGCTGTATCAAAGAACTATAAGTGTTGTTCTTTTTTGTGCAAATTTTTATACTTCTGATCTTTGAGACATTAATGAAAACAATCTACTTGAAAGTGAAAATTGTAGACCGCTGCCACTATAAAGGTGTTTCAATGAAAAAGTGACACAAGACTGCCGATTAAGTTCTGCAATAACTGGTGCAGATAAAGTCTTGGTTAAGCGGCATTTTGAAGCTGGGAACATAACAAAAAAACAAAAACAAATTAATACGTTTGTTATTTTACCATTAAGTATAGTCTGTTGAGATTTATAATCATTGCTTGAAATTAGTCTTAGCATCTAGACTGAAACGTCGCTTATCAATATACCCAAAAGTTGAAAATCCATCTTATTCATGTTTTTGGCACATCGAGAAAAAAAACGCAATCTGTCTGTGAAATCGGATATCAAATGACTGATTATGTGTGTTATGTTAGTGTCTGCCCTAAATAAAAAGTCTTATTGACTGGTAAAGGCCTGTGTCAGTCAATATTGACCTCATCAATAGGACATACACTGTAGCTACATGTACCTGGCAGGTACTTCCTAAGGGTCACTAGGAAGCTGATTTGTTGTGGTGTCCTGTTTTCGTTATGTGAATTATGTTTTGTGGTGACTTATGTTGCCAGCATCGTTTTTGGTGGTTTCCTTCACCGATAGGGCTGGCACACTATCATATAAAAAATGAAATAACCTTAAGAGCTAAATGTACAAAGAATATCAAACAAACACAGCTTGCTGTATAATGTAAGGACCATGAGCAAGTGTGGAGGTTTCCCTGTTTCAGTGGCAGCTTTATGGTGGACATAACTTTAAATTGAATGTTTCCCACTTTAATCTGCGGGTGGTTGGGCAGAATTATCCTGTTCCCTGGTAATCACTGAGCTGAGCGGCATCAGGAAGCTCATCTTGTCGCGGTGTCCTGTTTTGTATTGTGATGTCTTAAGTGTTGCCAGCCTCATTTAGGGTGGTTTCCTCCACTGATTGATCTAGCACGCCATCATATAAGGGAAATACTATGCACAACCCATATCAAACAAACACAGCTAGCTCTATAGTAGTGTAAGGGCCCTGAGTAAATGTGAAGGTCTCACTGTCCCCAGTGATGGACAGGTGAACTGGTGAAAGTGGACACCCTGCCTTCACTAGATCTAATTAATATAAATTTAATTGAAATGTTTCCCACTATACATGAAATTCTCATAGTTTTGTTATTGATGCAGACTTTTTAACTTTTGTGATGTAAAATGATTTCTTGTAGCGATATGGACTTTGCACTCGATGGTTGCCTGGGCTACAATAAACTTTGCCACTGCTTGGTCTAAATTACAGTGCCAGCTAGTGTATTTATTGTAAAAAAAATCTTTCCCTGTAAGAGAAACAGCCCAATGACATGTAACTTAACTCTTTGCTATATAGATTGAAAGTCATGATACTTGAGATAATTCCTTTATCTTATCTCTGTTTCATGGAGAAGCTCTAAAATACCTTTCCTGCTGACTTAAAATAGGGTGTTTTTAATGAGGGCTTCTTTCACCCTGATATGACCTTTTTCCTGTTTAACGGTTTTCCTAATACCCCTTATGTGACGATCACCCAGACCTCTGTAACTCAATCCACTGTTTACAGTCTTTATCATGCCTGAAGAAAAAAGATGGCAGAGTTTGGACGAAAAAAATAGCCTGGAGAGAAAAAAATGACTTTGGCAACTCCATTGACATCAGCAGTTTCTTTTTTCAACAGCACATTTTTCTTGCCAGATTTGATGATTCCTCATGTTTTAAATAACTCTAAAGCAATAAAGTTATGTAGAGTTTACACTCTGCTTTGACTATACGGTCTATCCTGGGCCCGCGTGTTGATGTTTTTAGTTAAGGCTCCCTTAAAAAGAGAGGTAAAAAAGTGAAGAGTGCTTGAGTTGAAAGAAGGTGTCAGATGTCAAGGAGTCTGGGAGTTTGAGAGTCCTACAGTGGGGTTCTCCAAGGGGGATCTCGACTCTCGTGTAGTATAGTTTCATTTAGTTGTAATTTATTTAACTGGTTGTTTGAAAAATAAGAACCCCGAACAACCACTTTTGCCCAGGTATAACATTTTGTTTTCACCCAATCTGTGATTAGATAACTACTACGTCTTTGTTTTGGGTACCAAGATACTTATAATCATTTTATGCTGATTTTGTTCTTGATATAGCAAGGCTCTTATTTTTGACTTGCTAAAATCCAATGAAGAAAATATTGAATAGTGGGTAAAAAAAAAAATAACACTAAAGAACAGGGTTAAACTTTTTGTTGCTGCTGCTTTAATTTTGTGTGATTTGTTTTTATCTTGGAAAAATGATTGATGCATTTGTCAGATCTTGGTAGATAACATATTTGTTTATGTCCATGTCAATAGATAGGGTTATCTGTAAATCTCTCCACACAACATCTGTTTGGTGATATCAGGTAATATTATAATTATTTGAACTAACATTATCTGATTTTGTGTCAATAAAAAACAGAGCCGAAATATTGTATCAAATATAATTAGTTTTGTATTTTAAGTAGTTTTTGAACAAAAAACTATTTTTTTTTAAGTTGATCAGGCTTTTCAAATTTCTGGATAATTTAATGTTTGCTGTGTTTTCCCTAAATTCTGTATAACTCCAAATGGATGTGTTCTTATTATTGAACTCAGAGGCTGGTTTCTTAAAGCTCTTTTAAATTCAATCTTAGATAAGATGATGTCACGCCATGTTGAAGACCTGTCTCTAATAAGGCTATTAGTGATTTAATCTGGTATTGGCTGCTGTTACTACTTTGAGCAACCAGCTCCAGATTAGTAGAAGTTGTGACCCCTCAGTAGAGAGCCTCAACATCTGGTCCATGTTTTAAAGAGATGCAGGAGTTGTAAATGAAACCAGAAGTTTGCCACAACATCATCTCTAAAATTAAAAGAGACAGTTAACTTCTTCCTCAGCTCAGCTGAAAAACTTTCCACTGAAGATCCCTGACTTCGCTGCTGTGACCTTCAATGTTTACTGAAAAGCTTTCAGTAAAACACCAGTGCTCAAACAAACTAAGTTCACCGTTTGTACCAGTGGATTACATCCTTCCATATTTGGGCATGTTTTATTTCATTGAGCAGACAGACTGTTTTAATGAACTGAAGGTAGTTTTGTGACTACAGGAAATGAAACATTGATTCTGTACCGACTCAGGCCTGTATTTGTTTTAATTTAATAAAAGTAGTTCAGAATTTTAAAATTGTTTAAGCAGACAGATCGAATAATACAGAACTACATCCAAAAGAGCAAAAGCTTTCCTTAAACATAGGCCTATGTCTAGTAGACACTTATCAAGACTGATAATAAGAAGCTACTCTAATGTAAAAAATTCTGAAAGGTTGTTGCTATTTTTGTGACTTCATGCAAAATGTTTCCTGAAGAGTCTTTTGTTTTAGCTTCCCTTCTGAGCTTCCTCCACTTGTAATGCTGGCTGGCACCTTTCACATACAATTGAAGTGATCTGTAGTGTGGTAAACAATGCCAAGAAAACCAATGCGTTGATATGGAGATTCAATTTGTGTTAGTCAGTTGTTTTTTTTCAAATGTCTGGCCAAACGTGTTAACAGTTCAGGCATTTGGCTAGAAGTCCCCGTAACCTAATGCTATTTAATTCATGACTTAGTGTTAAGAATTCTGTAAATATTGGATTTTCACACAGGGTTTGGTTTTCATGCAGAGATTGAAATGCTAACGTCATTAGAGTTTGTTTGAGCATTCCCACTATTCTAACTGTCAGTGAGATTTCTGTTCTGCTCTGGATCTTTGCCAAAGTGTTTGAGAATTAGTGAGGGTGTGTTTATTTTAGTCTACAGTATTATTAACGCTCTTGTGTTTTACATACACAGTCCCTGGACTGTTTTGTCAGTAAGAAAAATGTACATGTACAGAAATTGTCAGCGTACCATAGTAAATAATATACACTATGGAAGTGAATTTTTTACTTACATCTCCAACATTATTTAAGCTGCTTTGAAAGTCTGACTGCCCCTTTCTGCCTTCATCATCTACTTCCATGGCGACCCCTTCCGCCCCCAGCTTCCTGCCTACGTACCCCCAAAATGCTAGTCTATGAATAGATTGCTTCCTCTATAAACCATGTGAGTTTCCATTCACACAAGGCATGATCTGCTGTATCATCAAGCAGCATCCGTGTCAGTTTATACTGAAAACACTCTATTTATATGTCAGACAATTTATAGCCCACATCATACATATATAACTATAAGTATCTTCCTTCACGTTTTGGGGGATTTTAAGATTACAAAGTGTTTAGAATGTTATAAATCTGAGGTTATGACTTATAACTTGTGTTCAAGCAACCTGCATTCCGCAGAATTCATTTAACTATTTAACTTAAACGCTCAACTCTGGAGTACTTTTTGACAGGAAATTCCATCTATACATAAATAAGGCTATCAAATAGAGGGCAATAGAATTTTGGAAATAATGATAGTTCGAAGAAATGACGATAGTTTGAAGAAATGTTGATAGTTTGAAGAAATGTTGATAGTTCCAGTTATGTATTCATCATTTTTTATATGGTTCTTGCATATTTTCATCAGTTTTGCTGATACTCACATCTAATTATATTAGCTCTGCCATAATTGGATTTCATTAATAAAGTAGCTGGTTTGTGGTTATGACTTGTGATACATTCCTGGCAGTTTACAGTGGGAGTTTCCACAATATTTCTAGACGTTCCATTGCCATGCTTTATATGTACTTTATACTCCCTTATTTCTACATGGAAAATGTCATATATTTTTTTCTCACCAGACAGGCCTTAGATTTAGTTTTAGATTTGTGGTCAAACTTTTCTAAAATGTTATTTCATGAAATTGAAGTAAGTTTTTTGACTGATAGCGGACATGGATCAAACTTTGTTCAGATTGTGTAATAAAAAGTAAAAGAGACACAGCTGACAAATGAGTGAAGCAACCTCAAGTATCGATCAAGCTGAACAAAACTTGAAAGACTTGTTTAACACTTTTAAACCTCAAAAGATTTTTTTAATTTTTGTTTTTTGCTGAATTCATAAAAAAAAAAATTATAAAAAAGATTTATTCAGTGAAGTTGGTAAAATGTATTTAATTTTGTAACCAAATGCTGAGTTAACAAGTTCTTTATAACTTTTATTCCCGCCATCATATACAAGCAGTTTCACGTTTTGTTTTAACAAATGTTTGAATAAACATGAATGAAATGGGAAAAAATTGAATCACCATACTACAATGAATGACTGTTTATAAACAAATTTTTTAGTCAGAAGGCTCTTCCTCAGATACATTCAATTTGTTTTTCTGTACTCGCCAGTTTCTTTTTTATAGAGAAATTTTCTACATTTTTTGTGTAACGGTACAGTATATTAATTTGTGTTTTAGTTGATAAGGTGGTGGCCATAGATAAGTGTGACATTATTTAAATAAATCTGTCCATTTGCAAACAGATACTGGCTAATTAACTCTGACTTCTAACTCTATTTCTTCTACTATTTTAGATTTTATATTAAAAAGTAAACATAAAATGTAAGGTCTTTTGGGGAATTTCTTGATAGTTTGCCAGGAGAGTTGATTAATAAGCTGTGGGGGATAGGTACATTTTGATAATTAGGTACTGACTGAGATATGATGTGTCTGGGAATAAGTTATATATATATAGATATAAAGTATGTTTTCCAACACCATTACTCTATCTACATAATTACCCTAAAAGCTATACATCTTAATAGACTCAGCTATTTCCTGAATTCTGTTGGGCTCTCCATGTACATGTACCCAAACTGACAGTAGATCACAGCTAGGGGGCATGAGGGGAAGGGCAGCCTAGTCACTAAGGTGTAGTCAGTCTTCATCAGCCACCATGAAAAAGTTTCACCACCTTTGATAATGGAAATTCGTCACAGCTAAAGAACACTCCATTAGTCAGGTATACAAAATATACTGGACAATATTGGCCTATTTATTGATATTTATTTTTGCTTACAATCATAGACCAATCTTAAAGACCATTCAAAAATAATGCACGGCGGTGAAATTCAAAGATCTTGATGGGGCAAAATCCAATGATCGTGGGCAAGATTTTTTCTCAATTAGTTTTGGGCAGTTTTTTTACTTGAAATGGGGCTGCACGGATGCTCAGTTGGTTTCACATTCGACGACTGAGTCCCTTTCAATGCATTGCATGCAAGTAAAAGGTTCTAGGTTGTTTGTTGGTCTTTGATATATTGAGAAAGGCATCCGCAGAGATCTTAGGGTGACTTTTACATTTCTCTCTCAGTTTACCACCAGAGCAGTGGTAATGCAGTCATCAATAAATGAAATACATGTACGCCAGAGTATGACGGTAATCGCCAATGTTAAATGTGAGGTTTCACGGACAGTTTGTAAAAGATACTAATGGAATCTTCCTTGGAAGGTTTCATGGGACGGATCATTTAAAACACTGCTCCCTTTAATCCTAGAGTAACGCATACCTGTCTTAAATCCTGGATTATTGCTATGTCCAGATTAGTGCCTAATAACAGGTTTAATCCAGGATAATCCAGGAGATAATTCTTGAACATAAGCTTATGGTATAGTTTGCATTCAGTTCCCCAAAACCAATATGAGTGCCTGTGGAGCATACAGACCTAGAATAACATAAGATATTAATTTATGGATAACAACTTCTGGTATATTTTTGGCGCAACCTTTCGGCCTAGATGCTAAGACCGCTTTTAAGCAATGACCATTGAAGATAATATTGGAAAGAGGTAACTGGAACGTGGGGGCGTAGCATTTAACCCCATATCTAAAAACCTGAAACGTTGCGCTGTAATTAAGCAGAAGTTGTTTATCCAAAGTATCTGATGTTATTCTGATGTTATTCTAAGTGTGTTGACTTCTATATGCCTCTAAAAGAAGACATGGACCTTTTCCATGTTCAATTTCTTTAATGCTGGCCAAAGGGACTAAATCAAGAAAACAGCTGGCATAGCCTGAACATAGATAACCCTTTTTTAGACCAACTATCCCTGAGGTTAAATGCCAGCCTCTCACTTTCCAGTTGCCTCTTTCCAATATCAACTACATGTGCTCCAGGGGTGAGCTGTCCTAGGATCACTCTACTCTATCATGCCATCTTCAGTAGCCACATATGTTGTGATGTTGGATAACCAGGCTCTTACCTCATTATTTATACATCTCTTGTGCTCTTTTTACCAAACTGCATATGTATGCTTGCAGTTTCTTATGTGTTTTACTCTTGGGGACATATATCATGTCTGTAGATATATAAAAGTGGTGATGTGTAGAGATATAATAAACATTTATCTTCCAAAAGGCAGCATTACAATGTTAGAAGCCAGTTTAAAATAAATATATAAACATACTTTTAGATTTTTAATCCTTTCTTCCTTGGTATTTGTTTTAAAGTCTGTTTATAATCAGATTCTTTAGTGGCATTTAGTAGTTGTGCAGAAGTAAATTAGAAACTAATAGTTTTTTCCAGATTGAAAATGCTATTATACCTATTCCGAAACGTTGTCAGTTAATTAAAAAGAAGTTATTATCCATAAGAAAAATATTTCTTATTTACTAGATTGAAAATGTCCCTACCTCACTCCAGATTAGAACTCGAGTGACTGGGCAAGCAGACTTTTAGAGAATCAGGTGTCCTGCGCTTGTCCTATTATATCTAACTTTGTTGCCAGGGACATGATGATTTCCCACACTGGTTTTGCTTACTATTTTTTTTCATCAAATGAGAGGAATAACCTAAGGAATGGTGAAAAACACCTATTGCGGAATAAACTAACATTGTTGATTTTTTTAATTATTTTTGATTCTTACCTAGTCAGGGTGGATGTGGACCATTGGAAGTAAGGACTAACAATAACCCTTGTGTGTCTTAGGCCTTTTACATGTCCTATGTCTCTTTAATAGTAGGCCTACTTTCTCTGACTACAGAAGATAATGTTTCTCTGTTAGTATTGTATTGGTAGAGTGACTGGTAGCTACCCTGGCAATCAGTACTGTGAAGTCTGCTAGAGTGATTATCTGCTGAACTGGCAGCTGACATCCTTCACAGTGAAACAAGAGCTTCTGAACTCTTCTTCCCCATCCAGAAACTTCCTAAAGTTTTTATTTTACATTTTCACCTTAAACTTATGGACACAAACTGTCTCATCAGAAAATTGTGTATAAAAAGTCATGTAGATTAATGGCTCTTTAAATTTCTATAAATTTTATCTCAATTATCTCTGTAACCTACGGTGGAATATTGGAAAAAGTATTCATTTTGTGAATGAGAGATCATAATTGAGTAGTAAAATAACATTAAAAACAGCAAATAACGCCAATCAAAGAAACAAACAAACAAACATTCCTCTAGGCCAGAATCCAGAAGGTAAAAAGGGAGAGTGACGATTTGGGAATTTTGTGTTCCTAGAAACAAACAGTTCTAAAAAAAGCCAGGAACCAAAAATAAACCTGACTGCCAGTTAATGGACGTCATGAACAACATCTTTATGGTTAGTGAAAACATATAGAATCTGTAAAATTTAACAAAATAGTTTTTCCAACTGAAGTAGATGGAACGGCTACCTTTTCTTATCACTGTTTTTGGAGAATTAAACTTTGGCCACAAAATGCTAGAAAATAATTTTTAAAGGAATTTGAAAATTGTGAGCTGCAAAAGGTGGATTTTTAGGGGAATTTGGTAGAGCAGCTGATGGGAGAGATCTGGTAAAGTAAGCATGTTCTATCAGTAACCCCTCATCATGCCATCCCTGCCACCCCATACTAACCCTTTCCACCCTCTCTCTACCCCCTGAGTAACCCTGAACCCTGAGTCTCAAGTTGTTTACCCTCTATCTTCCTTCAGACATCACATTCCAGCTTCAGACCATCCACATAGATATTCAGTTCCACATTCTAGTAGTACAGTTAGTTTACAAAGCCAGTTTCCTTTGCCAAACCCTCACATGTTAAAATCATGGTCTGGCAGGATAAGGTTTCTGTTTTGTAAGTCCTGGCTTTAGGTCCATCCAAATCCTTCTAACCCCCTGAAAGTTCTTGTGAAGTTCATCCCAGCTGGCCATGGTCATCTCAAACACTTAAGATATTCTATTCTCTTCATACTTGTCTAAAGTAAAGCCTTGATTCACTAGACATTTGACAGCTGTATTAAGTTTATCAGGCAAAGTTTCAAATCGTGCATCCAACTTGCTATGCTCAAATTTGCAAAGATGGAGGACTTGACAGTTGACCGTATTTAAAACTTGTCAACATACATTATTACCTGATAGTTGTGGCTTCTTTTCTTCCACCCATTTTTCAACAATAAACATTTGACCAAATTTGTTTTGAGGTTTGCTTTCTTTTTATCCAAAATGCTTTATCCGTTGTGTTTATAGCTCATATGAAGATCTCTTCTCGATTTCGTTCAGTTATCATTGGATAAGTTTTGCAACACCTTTTTGTAGCTCCATCCCAAAGCAGTATTTGCCTTTTCAGCCCTCTACAGGAAGTTAAGCTGACCCATTTCCTTTTCAAATGAGTACATATCCAGATAAGCAAAATGTTTCTCATGATAGAAAAAAGCTCCAAAATTCATTTCTGTTTTCCAGTGAACAAATAAAAAAATCCTTGAGGATTAAAGTTCGTCTCCTTTATAATATGAATATATCTTCTTTCACTGGCATAGAGACGTTGAGACACTTTGAATAAAATAAGATTTTATTGATGACAACTTCTGGTACCTTTCCAGCACAACGCTTTGGTCTAGTTGCTAAGAAAACTAAAGCTTGAAAACTGTCTTAACAAATAGACCGAAACCTTGTTATTTGGGGCTGAAAGGCGCCATGTTTAAGGCTTGGCTCTGCACGTCACCTGGGCCAAGTATGTGAATATTTGTGATAAACAAAGATAAAATCAATCTAAAAGCAATGCTGGAATTATCAGAGTTAAAGCATCAAATAAACACATACTAAGAGAAGAGCCTGATACTGCGTGACATATTGGTGCGTTTGATACAAACCAACCAGGGCCAAACCAACCAGGGCCAAACCAAAAGGGTGCCAGAAAGATATTTTTGTCAAGAGTTATCACACTGGCACAGGAGTATAGACTAATCAAAATCGATACATCATCTCGTTTTGTACATAAATTCTCAGAGGCAAGTTTCTCAATAGATCTTAATCTGGAGTTGTATCCGATAAACTACAAGCATCCCTGTGCCAAAAATATACAGTCTAGCACCAGGATTGCAAGTCTCGTAATACAGAAATATCAAAACCTTGACAAGTTGTACCTAAAATGATTAAGCCTCTATCACAGAGACCTATCATAGCGTACAAGAAGAACAAATCTCCCAAGGACCTCTTGGTTAAGACAAAACTCCCTTCTGTA
>JAVFBZ010037566.1:0-10773 GCA_032466195.1 Katharina tunicata
TACAAATCTCAACAAAATATACTTTAAATGGTAAAAGAACAGTCTATAATTTGTTTAGAAACTGACGTTATTGCTACGTTAGAATGACATGCTTGGTGGTTTTAACGGCCAAGGCGAAACTTAAAATGTCAATTAAATAAATACACACAGGTTAGCACGCACAAGATAACAAACATATAGACATAAGCATACAGTGTATTACAAATATATATAGTGAACTGGAGCAAGGTGAGATAGCAGTCGTCGGAGCCGGCAAGTGAAGTCTTTCATCGCCCCATGTCATGTGACCATATTCCATAAAACAAAATATGAACACACTCATTTAAATCTTGCAGAATATTTAATGAATCGGCAAATGGCACAGTTTTGGCCGCTGTAATTTCTTGTAATGTGCGGCAATTTACTATATAATGATCAGCGGATCTAGAGGAGTCTGCAGTTATAAAGTAATTGAAAAGATCGTCATACAAGAAACTTCAACCCTTCCTTATTCTATAAAGTAACATATTTGGTAAACAATCACCGCAATAATACCACAAAAGAGGTTTTATAGAAAGAAATATCAGCATTAATTGGTGTTTGAATTCGTCATACCTGGTATGAATTTGAGATGGTCGAGAAGAGCATTCTAATATCGAGTTGAACACAAGAAAGAACATTTTTCAAAAGATACTGTTTTTGAACGATAAGTTGTCATTCTATTTGGTATCTTTGGGGATAAGGATTTCTATTTGCGACAGTTCTTGGAAGTTGTTATTGTAATGTGGAAAGAGAAGGGTCATGTAGAACATTACAATAACAAAATTGATTGGGTGGTGCAGTGGTTTTACTGTGTTAAAGTGGCCATTGACAGTAACCTTGTAACCTCGAGAAAAGACATATACGTTTAGGTGTTTTAGGGGTTGTAAAGAAATAGTCTAGACGGCATCAGGACAGCTATGGTCAGCAGATCTGAAAAAGATCTAGCGAATGAACTTATACACTATTGTAACTGTGTCTTGTATCTATACTCTCTTGTTATAGAGAAATGTAGAAATCTTAATAGTATATAATAAGAGAAATTCCAAACAAGGCAGTTTCATAATGTAACATAACAATAGAAATGGTAAATATTTTTTTCCACACAAAACAGATCGTAACATGAAATACTGCCTTTCTTCAATTCCATTATTTCCTTATATTTTGTAATGATTGAACATATCTTCCCAACCAAGTCTATAGTTATCTCACCACGCATGGTTCTATTCTTAAGGAAAAAGCACCATGAGCTGATATATTTCATATTAGAGAAATATGGTTTTCTATAATAAAGGAATCAATAAGATAACGGTTGACTTAGTTGATCCATTACAGATATTTAAAAACACTATCAGATTAATGTTATATAACTGTTCGATGGAAACCATTACAAACAAGTTTTGGTTTGGAACATCTGTTCTGCAATCTAATAATTTTCCCGCTAGATGAGTATCCTTAGAAATTACTCACAGACAATAAGTTTTCCCGATGAATTTCCCTTTGCAGTGTGACAAACAAAGTGAAAGTCTAAACGCTTGACATTGATTTGGACATCAGTCTATAACCTGTACTGAATTGAAAAAAGTGAAAATGTTTGAAAAACCTGGCAAACACTACCATTACAATTTAATATCTCAAAATCGAAACATTTTATATTTCGCATAATAAGGAATGAGGTGTAAACTAATTGTATCAGTACAGTAACCTTAATATATATCACACTTTCTGGAAATTTTAATTTATCAGTTGAGTGCGAATCTCTCTAGAACCTACATCGCAAGCTAGTTACTGTTTAGACCAAATATTATGAAATTCTACCCAGTTATGTGAAATATTTGTTCACGTTTAAATGGGTAAGTAAACTCACAGCCAAAGAGGCGTTTCAGTAAAAGGCTTCCCCAAAGTGAAGAACCCATTTCTGCAACAACAGTTCACCTGCTTGTTCGTTAACATTTCAGATCACCAGCATCTTAGCCTGGTGTGACAAGAACTAGATCTCTGAAATGTTTACGGCTGTAGATTGTTCAAGGCTAATTGTGATGGGATTCGCTGTAGTATTAATCGTCATATGTAGTGTCAGCTGCGATGCTGGTAAGGCTACCACTTCTTTGCTCTTTTACTCGCAATGGCAAAGCGAAAACTATCGCCCCATAACAAGGTGTCAGAGACTTATCCTCCGGCAGGGTTTGAGACATTTTGGTTTCCCTGCATAAAACAGCAACGCACAAAATAATTTCAAAGATATTCTCGGATGATCTCAGCTATTACCTGCTTATAAGATACCAATGTATCATGATATAGGCCATTGTGTCTGAAATAAAGATCATAAAGATTCAGTTACACTGTTATATGTTATTGAAAATGAAAATAACTTTTAGTTAGAATTGTGATACTTGCTCATGTTCAGTACGGATGTTTTCATTGTGGCAGCAAAAGCGATACCCGAAAAAGTCGATGGAAATATCTAGATACCACTCATAAGCTATCGAGTGTTAGTAGAGAAGATCAAACACATTCCAGTTTATGAAATGTTATACACATTTTTTTACGTTGGTGTGAGAGTAACCAGATATAACCAATCTTCTCCCCAGGGAAAAAATACTATCAAGGCAACCAACAACAGAAATTATTCACTGCCCAGTGTCCGCTTCGCTGGCCTTCAACGTATACAACATTTAAACTGGATATAATTAATGTTTCAAACAAATCATAATTCGTCTCTGGCAAGAATGCACCAGAGACAAAACTGGTATTTTTTTTAACGTAGGGAAGCTGAACGTTCCATTAGAGTTAGATGAGATATGCTTTATGTTAAAATGGAAAGGTCTTTAACTTTGCTTCTTGGAAAATCTCAAACTAACAAACGTCTATACTTGTTAGCAGAAATGAGGACGGAACTAATTGTCTGGCACAACTATATGAAATGTACTTTTAACGTGGCAAGGAAAGCTAACAAAAATATTCCTAATAGGAATGGTCAGTCATACATTTTCAGTTTAGGCGACGATTTTGTTCAAAATAAAGCTCCCGGAAAAAAAATATATATGTCAGAAAAAAATGTTATTTTGTGTATGTTTGTGTTTCTGATAATAATAAAAAAACAGATAAAAGAGTCCTATTCTAACAGAGGAAAGATGTTCATATTACAGTTATAAGTGAAGTAACAATCTCTATACTTTATCTTCTTGTCGGGGATTTCAGGAAATTAAGTCGCACTGGAACGATTAAACAATCAAACAAAGAATTAATAATGTAGGCGAAACTGTTGGAATGCGCCGCCTACTGCAAGTAAGTTACGGTGACTTTCATGTATTAAATACTTTTTGTATATGAGAAACCAGTCAGTGTTGTTTGCGACCACAATTGCTTTGTAATACTGACGTTCAAGGATTACCATTACCACATCACTTCCCGGAAACACGTGTAGCAGTGATCATAGAAAAGTGTTAGCTCAAACTTAAATTACCTTTTTAAATTCCATTTCTTTTTTTCTCCTGTCCGTAATTGTTAATTGTAAGAAGTTGTAAACATGTAAGAAAATTTCAGAAAATTAAAAAAAAAAATTATGCAAAATTTGAGTACATAAAGCTACTCTGGAGAAACTTCCCAGATCTAAAACATAATGTAAATAACACACATCAACACCAGATGTTACTCAAGAAAAAATTCTCAGTTTTGAAACATAGTCTAAGCAACATACGTCCACACAAGTTGTTACTCCAAAAACCTTTTCTGATTTAAAATATAATCTAAACAGCATACGCCAACACCAGTTGTAAAATCATTGCGTTTCTTGCAAAACAGACCCACTTCACTTCCGACTTTTAACAATTGACATATCACCAGCTCTAATAACTATTTTATTAACAATTTACGCCGAGAAAGTTTTTTCTTTAAAGGACAAGTTATCATTTAATCTTTCATTCACTTTTTGTTAGCCTTATTCATAAGATTTGTGTTATCATTGACTTTCTGACAGGGCATAGAGGAAGGTTTTCCTTTGAAGTAGCAAAACTTTCAAGATGCGACTTTGATATATTCTTCTCTTTTAGTATTCCAATAAGATTTCCCCAGGAAGATATTGCAAACAATTTCTGCATCGGTTAAGTAAAGCATTTTCTTTCTGTGTTTCATTATAAAAAGTTTAGCTATGGGGAGATGAACGACAGCTACGTTCAAGACTCTCTGTTCGGTTCCGAAATTGAATTGACGTCATTCATTTTGCTACATAATACTGACAGAATAAAACTTGCTAAAGGCAAATGTCAGTTTGGCTGATTATATATTTTTTAAAGGCTTTATTTAAGAACTCCCTGAAATCATGAGCTTAACTGAAAATCTTCCAAATGTATCTTTGGGATTTTTGTGCACATAATTAGATATATTAAACGTACAGTTTTTATGGAAACAAGTTGGATTAAGAAATAATTGAGGCTAACATTGGCATTGTTTTCAAGAAAATTAATTGATTAGCTCCCTTGTAGGAAACAACCCCTTTCCGTAATACTGTGTTATCATAAATTTAATTTCAGTTCGCCATAAACACTGCCGAAAAAAAACTTTGATCTTTGAGATGACACGACCTAACATAATATAAGAGACAGAGCCTTGATATGGTAAAGCAATAGATTCTTAGAGGCGTATTGTGAAGTGATACGTGGTGTCAGGTGGTGTGTGCTTGGATGGAGTTTGTGTTCGACTCAGCCATATAGCACTCAAGTATTTTATTTAATTTAAGCAACACGAATGCAACATTTAATATGATTTTTAGAACAAAGCTACTAAGGAAATCACATTTGAAGAATATCACCAAAGTATTTTATTTTAAATTTTCATTTTAAAAGTAATGTCAACATGGCTGATCAATAAATGGGATTTCAGACTTTATCACATCTATGTTATATAACAGTTAGATGAGAAGCAGTAAAATAAACCTTAGGTTAATATATCTTATTATTCAATCTATTCGAAATAACCGGTCATAGTAATTTCTTATACAGTATTGATTGGACACGTTATTGCAACATTTTGATTTCCGGGATAGAAGGTTCATTTACAGCTTAGGTTGATTGATTGACTGGTGTTTTACGCCACATTCAGCGGTATTTTAGCTACGCTGTGGCGTGACAACTTAGGTCGCCAAAGACCTTGTACGTACATGATTTACTTACTTACGAATATAGTACAAATATGTAAAACGACAGAAAAAATGGTGAAAAAATAAAAAAAGCTCTGGAGCGTTCAATGTTCGGTAAATCTTGGTGTTATTAAATTCATTTTTTGTCCGCCTGCTGGCCCATTTTCTTTAATTGTAATTATAATGTAATGTATATTGTGTATGTTAACTGCAGCAATCAATTCCTCAATGCAATTAATATTCCCTAGAAACTTTGGAGTTTTAAGAAAAAGTACAAAAGGCGTCCAATTAGATTTGAACTTTGATTATAGCAGACAGCTGTTACAATGAAGTGAACAATTCGTCTCGCTAAATCACAAAGCTGTGGTGCCGTGCTGGTGTAGTTAAACACTTATTGGACAAGGACACACATTTTCTACTTAAACATGTTAAAGGGATAATGGGTCGTGTCGCTTCGGTAAAGCCCTTAGTTGTAATTTAAACGATTTTTTTTTTTTCTTTCTATTTTTCTATCCGTTATTGAAACGAGTTAAGAGTTTTTCGCGACACAACGGGTTCTTAAACGGATAGTTTGAAGGAAAAAATCAGGTTTGACGCAGATGTCCTCCTAGAGTTTCTTTATCGTCGTTCATCCGTAATTTCACTGGTTCTGGATTTCCAGTTGTTTTGCTAAAACTAGAGGGAACTTCAGAAGCACTAATATCGATTTTGACTCTGCAAATATAGACAGTACACGGATGTGTAACTACTCCCTAGAATATGTTTTTGTTTTTCACACAGTCTCAAAATGAAGTTCAAGTCGCACATATGTGGTCCAAGGTATGTTGGTTTAACACTCAAATATTTCTCACGGAACAAACAACCCAATCAGTCTTAAAACACTGTCGCAATTCAAAGAGATGTTCTAAATCCTTGCAAGGAATAAAAGACGGCCTTCCGAGAAAACAGTTACTGGAAAATCTACCTGCAATAATTCAGCATTTATTTAATTTTTATAACTGGCGAAAACGTTGTATTTAAGTGATTTCATCTGTGTGACTACTACATCGAAGGGTTCTCGAAAGTCCTACAACTGGATACGGCGAGTTCCCAAAAAATAAACACTCAACGTCATTTTTAGGCGGAGAAAATAAAAAGATGACGAATTGAACAACCAAAAGAAAAAGCAGATTTCGAGTTAAAAGATGATTGAAAAATGTAAAAAAAAGTGTTAATATGAATTTACTTCTTTGTTTAAATGGCAAAAAAATGGTGTTAATAGAAGAACCTGCAAGTGAATTAAAACACAATATCCATCTTGTCTTATGAAAATAGCAATATAAAAAACGGAAAGTAAGACAGCGAAGATATCTAGTGTCATGATAGATGATTCAAAATATAATGAGCTAAACACGCAAAGGCAAAGGCAGATTTCGAGTTTAAAAAGACATTTTAAAAAGGTCAACAAAAAGATTAATATCAATTCTTTCTTTGTTTAAATGGCAAATAAATAGTGTTATTGGAACTACCTGAAGGTGAATTGAACCCTAATATTCATTTTGTCTTATGAAAATGTCAATTGAAAAACGGAAAGTAAGACAGCGATGATATCTAGTGTCATGATAGATGGATCTCTTTCTTAATCATAAGGCACCTTCTTAATGTTAAGGGAAGATCAAATTTATCTTTATTCCAAGTAGGACTTCAACTAATCGCATAAACAAAGGTTTTCAAATACACAGTTATTTAACTTTCAATCATCTTATTTCAGAGAAATGTAAAGAAGCAATTAATATGACATCTAAATGCGGTAAGAATTTTAGATTTTGAAAGCCATATGTGTATTTTTAAAAGTTTTAGATTATCAAATTTTAACGACTGTCCAGTGATATTGAACCTTACGAGGAAAAGAAATGCTAGGTATATAAACAAGGAAATTCAACGCGGTCCTCATAATTAGGAGCAAAATGTCGAAAACATGTTAAAAGCCTTTGATGCCCATGGCCTAAATAAAGCTTTTAGTTTAGGGGAGGAGGGGTTTCTCTTAAAAGTTATGAAATATAATGTTACATTAACGTTATTACGTAATGTAACTTTTGAAAGAAAAGAAAAACACACAAAAAACTGCCACAGGTAAGATTGTAATTAAAATCTCAACATAGGTATATCATGAACACCAAGTTTCTAATCTGATGTAAATCACCAATTTGTACATAAGTCTATCGGCTAAACATTATGCCTGCTACTTCAAACAAACTCACAACTGTTTTTGTTTTGGTCTAATTTACATGTATACAGATAAAAAAAAGTATTAAGTCATGTGCCTATTCTTAGTAAATTCACCAAAAAGATAAAAATGAGATATACTACACACTTTAAAAAAAAAAAAACAATTTGATTTATCACAAAGCTTTCAAATTTGTATTCGTGTTTAACGTCGCACTCTGAGGGTATTTCACTTATATGACAATGGTGAGTACATGTAGGAAGGAAATCTCCTTGACAAGTCTGTTGATATGGGCAATTGTTTCCATTTACCGGTACTTAATGTTCGATAAACAGGGTCCAACGCTTTTTCGTATTAATTTCCCTAAGATATGCGTAAGATGGTCTCATTGCAAATTTCAACTTAAATATAGATTTTCCCGCTGTTAAAAAAGACCCACAAAACATCAACACATACATACTCAGATATAGATTTAACTGGAACTTACCTGTTCTGTCAGATTTGCTTATAGATTGGTGTCCAGAATTTTGATAATGCAGATCTTTTTAGAAGTATAAGTTCTTCAGTTGGAAGATTGTGACACTTGATATAGATATTCGTGAATTGTACATATACACAAGTGTGTGCAGTTTGGCCAAAATTGCGAGTTTATAATTTAACGATATTATTAGAGTAACTTTACTGTTATTAAAATAGAGATATCAGCCCCTAAACTAGGGTTGATTGAAGTGTTAATATTAGAAAAGTTTTATGTCATATATAAACTGATGTAGATCACTCTTAGTACTTTTTAAATTTTCTCTGTAAACAATATTGCAGTATGTTATTATACATACTGGGACAATGTAAATCTATAAAATAATTACGTTTTTCTAAGTTCTTTAAATGAAAGTACGGATTTATGTTTTTACACTTTACACGTTAATGTATATAGCAGTCTCCTATGTACAAAGAAAATATGGCGATCGACTAGACCATTTTGGTAATAATGACCAGATCAATTCCCGCAACTGTATTTGGTGAGTTTTCATACTCAGAATAGCATGCGCTTAGCATAAGATGGTGAAAGTTTTTGTGTATGTGTACCAAAAGGATTTATGCATTAGATAGAACACAAAAGATAAGATGCTTACCGGGACGTTCTTTCTAGTTCATCCTTTAAGTAAACAGTTCATCGTTTAACTGTTCAAATAGCGTCCACCAAAGAGTTCGCGTGTCGCTGAATTCTGTGGCGAACTGAAGCAAAGAACTCTACTGCATTTAACAATATCGTCACTGCCAGCATTTAGGGCGCCAAAATGTATTTCATTATTCCATATCAGAATTTCCCAGTATCTTAAAAACTACTCTAAGGAAATTACAACATAATCATTTCTTCTCGATTCATTATATTGATTCACAGATTTATAAGTTAAAATGTTGTTGATCACTGAGGACAACATAATGTGAATTCTAGTATATTAGTGTGCTTGGTTTGAGTGAAATTGCGTGTTGTAAGGAGGGCCATGTTAAGCGTTAAGCATTATATTCTTAGATATTGTTTCACATAAAATGAAGTTTAGGCAACGGTTTAGGCACAGAACAACGTCGCTGCTCCGCAAGAGGAAACGACATTTAACGGAAGTATCTGGGCCTATCCGAAACACATTCCCAAGTGATATCATAAGATCATAAACACCAAGGTTGATTATAATCCGACTACCGGTTTTCAAGTAAATGCACCTAAAACGAATCTTGTACTAAACGAACAAATTTAGACTTGACCCCCACCAGGTGGTACCACCTGTACGTAGACACATTGCCAAACTTGATCTTCTCACATGGAACATAAATCATAAATTTGATTTTAATCCGTAGAGCGGTTTTCAACTTAATGTTCGAAAACCAAACTTATTCTGTCCTTCAGGTGTTTCCAACTGAAGGCAGACGCGAAACATGATCCAAGGGGATATCTTATCTCTTGGACAATAAATGCCAAGTTTGATTATTAGTCTGCCAGTGAATGCAGGGAAACCAAATTTAGACTTAAGTACCAGGTATCGCCGTCTGCGTACGGGCTTAATTTCTTGTGCGATCAATTCTTCTTTGTATGGAGGAGCATACAAATGTATGCGAGTAGAAAAACAAACCTGTTACAACCCAGTAAAACCACAGAATAGTTTAACATAAACTTATTGAAGGAAACTCCGAAAATATAGTCCATTTCATATTTTGGCGTGAAGCTATGACATCATATATAGTATAACAAATGTACAACAAAATTGAAGTATATAAACATAATAGAATGATAAGCATTTAGAGTGAGTTCATTTTTAATAAATCACGTGGACCACGCTTAAAGATGGTCTAAAGGCTTCCAAAGAATTGCATGTATTTAAATAATGAACTATATTCAGGGCATGATTTGTTTCTATTGATTGTAACAGTCATGCTTAATCACTGGTCTTTATAATATTTAGATATACTTCAATTCTGTTTTACAATTTTATTCTCCTAGTGATGACAGAACTAGTTACACGCCGAAACATAGTAATATCACAATGAACTCAAGCTTCGGAGGTTCCTTCATATTAGCTTATGTAATGTTACATGTTAAGGGAAATTCATTGTTAATTATATACCAGTATGTGTTATAAGCATAACAAACACCGTCTGATAGTTTGTTGTAATCCAGGTGAACGTCAAGCTACGTGTCTATGAATAAAGATGTGCACATCTTAACCTATTTTAGTTGATATTAGAGCAACCAAAGATACCCACCTCTCGCCTCAAGAGCAATATTCATTTAACATTGAACCCATTTCCGTAACATATCATTGTTAGATCCTGAATTATCAGCCTGAGTACTCGTCCATTACGGTTATGGTTACCCTGCGAATATTCCGTTAGTCCATCACACCTTAACATCAGATAGTGGATAGCTTACAGGACTCAATGTTTTAGAGATACACGTTGTTTTGTTTTTTTCCAAAAAAAGACAAATCAGATGACCACATGAGGAATCCATACGAGAGTGCGTTATCTCGGAGTCCGTACAATACTAAAGGATATCTTTACAAATAGAATTATGATTTTAGGTATTCGGGCTTAATTCAAACAGTAAACAGATTTGTTAGTAGGGCCTTACACTTTACATTTTAGCCATTTTCACGTTGTTATGCGCACTTTGCTTGTACCCTGCCATTGTTTGTGGCTAGTCAGGTTAGATTTGGATGGTTTCCTTCACCCACAGTTTTGACACGCCCTGATACGAGCGAAACAAAACTAAATTTAACGTAAGACATCTCTCAAACAAACAAATATAACGACGGTAACAAACGAGCACACGGATCAGTCTTTGATTGTAATCAACAGCTAATGTGACAACCTAATTCTAATAGGAGGGAGATTCAGAAGTGGTTGATTTAACAGT
>JAVFBZ010037577.1:0-10772 GCA_032466195.1 Katharina tunicata
TGTAATGGCTTTGATCAAATGCATATTATTACCTAGAATTTAGTGAAACACAATACCATCTGTCATGTTGAAGATTTATTCCAAGTTTGAAATTAATCAGTGAATTTTAAAAAAAGGGTTCACAACAAATATAAGTGAATAATGTATAAAATTGTAATGGCGATTGTATTGTGGATCGAAATTTGGTGAAATGGAATAACTTTCATCATCCTAACAGGAGAAAGCTATGTTGACATTAATCAGTGAATTTGTTTTAGCGTTATACTGATCACATTAAAACACAACAAGCACAGGAAGCCATGATATTCCGAGTTTAAATTTAATGAGTTAATTTCTTTTCAAGTTATCAGGATCACAACATCTTCTGGACGGGGCGGTGTTTATCGTTTCTAATTTCCTCTCCCCTCTATAATCATGATGGGGAAAAAAAACTTAAGTATTACACCAAAAGGTAAATAGCATTATGGACAGGTACCTTGTTTCCGGTGAGGTGTCCATGGTGAACTGAGCGACAGTAGGTATAACTTTGTCCGTGATGTCTTTAACACCACTCAGTATTTTGCCTGGACCCATTCTCTCCACAACATCAACCAGGAAAAGGGCTGCTGTTTTTCTCACCGCTGAGTTCTTGTGACTAAAATATAAAGCAAATAAGTTATAAAACCAGGTATGCAAAGGGTAGCAGTGTAATACAATGGAATGCAATGTTTAGAATTTAAACTCACCCAATGTCTAGATTGTTCATTTGCTCAGTATTAATGCCATGTCTATGGTCATCTTAGAAATGACTCCCAGAGATATCCACAACTAACCCAAACATTTACAGTCGCTACTCCAGGCCTTCATGCTCAAAACCAAGTGAGATAGAAATCAGACTGTTATGTGTGGGAATACATGTTAAGAAACCTATATATGATCCACTTACCCGGCACCTCCTCCAATGAGTGCAATCAGCGCCCTCTGTGGCGTAGAGTTATCAACCATTAATGAAAGAGCTCTGTCTACATCATCCCGTATGAATCCATTACTCTCTCCATTTTTCGCTAACAGAGCCTTGATTGTCACATCCAGATCCTGAAACAAAATACAGGAAGAAGCAATAACTAAATCAAGTCTATGTATTGAGAAGCCAGAATATGGATTTGTTTGTTTGTTTGATTGGTGTTCACCTATATCAAGACTTACTAATCTTAATAATTAGCGTTTCCGGTGTATGGGGGAAAACCAGGAAGAAACCTCGTAAAAACCACCCCGTGAACGCCGCAGCCACCGAAAAACTTCCCTTATATACCTAAGGCCCACAGGGGGGATCGAACCTATTCAGTGAAGAGGGTTCCGTAGTCCAACGCTCAACCACGGAGCCACCGTGCGGACCCTCCATAATATGGAGACTTAAATATTATGAGAAGATGAAAAAATGACAAGTCATGCTTATTAAGAAGGCAAGTAATTGACAAGTAGATGGTTATTGTGAAGACGAGAAATTGACAAGTCATGGTAATTGAGTAAACGGGAAATTCAAAAGTTAAGGTTAATTGGAAGAAGGAATATTTGTGGTTAATACATTCAAGAATTTGTTGTTTGTCGCTTGTTTATGTTGCTTGATAAGCAAAAATAAAACACAATTTAAGGATACACAACTGATAAGAATAAACTTACCGGATCCATTTTAGAGCGAAGAGCCTGGAACAAGTCTCCAAAACAAACCACAGCCAGTCTGGAGACCTGGGAACGGAGGTTCTTAACCTGAATAACAAAATGATTCCAACCACACATCATTAAGATCTTGGTGTAAATTATATACCCTAAATCCTCAACAAACTCGACCTCTAAGGGCACAAACTTTATGTCATTTATTTAATGTTTAAGTGTGAATTTGGAACTAAAACTTACATTTTCTGGTAATTTTAAGTCTGAGCTTCATAAAAATTTCAAAATCGAATGTCTACACTTCTTACCCTTTGCATAAAATGGAGTTTTATAAGTTGTAAAGGGGGTTGAATTTGTCGAGCATATAGGGTATATTCAGAAGTTGGAACAATTCCTATTTATGTTTCACAATTTTGGTCAAATGTTAGTTGCAATGTTTGAAGAAAAAAGATTTATAAACAAATGTAAAAAAAAACAAACACCTGAAAATGTCAAGCAAAAGTTTATGGTGAATATGAAATCCATACTATAATAAGAATTGCATCTGATGATCTAACAGTAGAACCACATAAGAGCTTGTTGCTACCTTACCTCTGCTATGAGAGCAATAATCACGGCATGTAGATTGAGGGCTAACACTTCACAGTGGTATTTACAAAGGCGACGGATTATGTTGATCCCATTACATTTTGCCTCCCTAAAAATACACAATAACATGGAGAAATATTTATATCAGAATTTAACCCAGTCAGCATTTGTCGACAACATGAATTATTACATGTACATAAATATATTTTAAGTACTTGTTAGAGACAATATTATTCACTGTACAGCAGTTCATGCTTTGTTTTTAGTTAGATCTTACCAGTCAGCCTGTGCCATGGATTTCTGGGCCTCTCTGAGAGCAGCCTCGGCATCTCTGAAAGGCTCCCAATCGTCCGGGTTCTCTGAAGTGACCACTGACTTTGTGGAGGCTGATACTGGCAATGAGGGCTTGTCTGTGGCAATTGTCTGAGATCCACTACAATCAAAAGATAACAAGACTTATGGATTTTCAACTTCTGGGTTTATTGATGATAAAGATTTATGTGCTTGGAAGCTAGTGTTACTCCTTACAATATTTTGTTCATTGTACTAACAGTCAACAAGTGTCAGATTTTGTTATTTTCATAATTCAATATTGCAAAAGAGTTTTTCACAAATGTTGTGACAAATGTTGTGAAGAAATACTGCAGAATATAAAATCCTGGTTAGCTTAGTAACGATGCAGGATATATAGTCAATAACGACGATGTAGGACATTTGATATACAATAACAAAATTAATTCTTTTTAATTGTCAAAATTATATCAGATTCTGTTTGAGTAAAATATTAGACATTTAAGGATATATGTATCCTGATGTAACTACAATGATGATCATACGAGAGGCTAATACATTACATATTTACTGCTTTAGTCTAGTTACATGCCATATATAATGGGGATATTTGGCTTGATCGTTTACTACCTAAAATGCAAAAGAGACATTCTTCTATAATTTGCGGCTTCCAGGCAAAGGATCCTAGGCATCTACATTGTATAAACTTATGTATTGATACTGTTTGTATATCTGTAACTTTATTGGGAGATATAACAGGTCAGTGTCACTGTGCCAGGTAGAAAGATGAAGTACAAGGCTTACCCCCCTTGATATGTATGTGATGACCCACATTTATGGATCAATAATGAGGTCAATACGTATCAATCAAACCTGCTCATAAAGGAACTGGCTGGTGGTATACAAAACGAGAAAATAGTTCTTTTAAAAAGAACACCAAGTTGTTCACTGACAGTGACTGACGCATTCAGATAGCTTAAGCTTCTCCATTGTTTACCAGATTAAACAAATCTATTGATTAACTGCCTTAACAACGGGCCTGACAACGCAATGAACAGCTCAGAGAGACCAGCCTATTGCCCTCTAATCACTCAATGAATTATTGAATCCTCTGTACTTACGTTTTCGACTTTTTCCTTGGGGATAACGTGTGAGGAGGAAAGGTTGAGGTGTATTTAGACGGTGTTGAGGAGTTACCAGAAACAGCTAGAGCTGCAAAAATAAATAAAAATAAAACTTTTGAATGTATAGTACAAATTAAAGGTACACAATTCTTCGTATACACATGACTAAAGAGCATAAAAAAACATGAAGATTGGCATGACAAGCTTGATCTGTTGACCTTGCTTCAACTCGTAATGGATGCATATCTTCTTCAAATTCATATTGCAGTACATCTATACATATGCACTAATACAGGCAGTGTGTTATCGAAAAATCAATATCCCAGCCACAGCCATTGGGCAGCAGAGCATGAATTATAAACATGGTGATATTAATATAAAATTCATACAGATGACAATGACTGATATTTAATATTTTTTTCTTTGTCGCCATCATAAAAGGAAAAACATAAGTTCTTATCTAAATAAAAAATAATTGTTTCGAAAATACTGCTATAGACACCTACAAAAAATAAAAAACTGAAAACCAGACACAAAAATGCAAGAAAGTCATTGAATATTAGATTTAAGGAATGGAAAAGCTTGGAGCCTTAACACTGGCATCAAGACCACAATAAATATTGAAAGTAACAGATATAAAGAGCAGCTAGACAGTGTGAATGAGTCTTTAATAAACCTAAAATTAGAGAGACAGGGAAACAACTCACAAACTTATATTCAAATTGGAATGTCAATCTTGGACATGTGTGTACATCTTAGATTTGATGTGTCCAAACACTTGAACCAAAATGAAACTGATGACACAGTTTGAAAATTACAAGAAATAAATTCTGAAATACATGTACAATATATAAACTACATGTATGACGGGACCAAAATGTATAGATCACTTAACACACAAAGTGAGTGGCGATACTTTACGAATATCATAACAAAAACCAAACAGATACTGATGTTTAAATTTTGTCAGACACATGTGAGATATTCATATTAACTGTTCAATGAAATACATAATAACAACGCCAGTGATTATGCTATTTAGTGTGACAGTAAATGGTTAGTATTGTAGACGTACATGTGGGATCTCTACTACAGGAAGCACCCATTCCTTCCTGGCATGTTCTTCTTCAGTACCAACCACACCCTGCTGTGTAGAGCCTCAGATGTTAGTGTAGTCTGGACTCAAGGTATTTATTAACCTGATCCAGTAACCATCCACTGATCAACCCATAAGTGTACTAAACTGCTGGAGTGTTTACCAGGTAACTTTATACCTGTAATAAACTCCCATAGAGTAGTGTGCAGGTCTACAGCAGAGTGTGTGACACATTTACCAGAAGAGCTGCCCCCAATGAGGTTAACAGCCAACATAAACAGGTGGTGTCTAATGAGGGGTAACGATTCAGACAAATATCACAACTCAATCTCTGAGGGCAAAGGCTGTACAGGTTAGCATAATACTGTAAGTTTGCCTAATGAGAGGCAACCAATCAAAACCCAAACACTATGGTGAGGCTACAGTTTATCATGCGATACAGGGGATTGGTAAATAGTAAGGCGCTGCTTAATGAGCCTGACAATTGGGTTTTATGTGTTTGTTTTCATGGTGCGCTGACTACGTACTGAAGGTAATTTCACTGAAATGACAGCAGTTTGTTCTACTACTACAACAAGATTCAGGCTGGCGAAGTCCTGCCTTACTTTATAAATGGAGGCTGGCTCACCATTTATATAACAAATGTTGAGAGAAAACTGAGAACTTTTTTAAAAGTCGTATGTACTCCACTATGGAGGAATCAAGCCATGGATAAGCATTGCCCATATCATTATGAGTGAACCAATCAGATGACTTCCAAAATGAAGCAACAGGGATTAAGAGAAACCAGTTTGAGTCAACAGACTTAATCAGCAGAATAAGCAGGAAGTGGTAATAAATATTACATTATTCTAGTTTGCTGCTAACTTATAGTAGAGAAAAACAAAAGTATCCAACAGTACAACAGTTGGATAATATCAACAGCTGAAAGCAAGCAGTGCCTCTATAACTCTTTTAAAAGGGCTGTTTTACCTGTGTTTGGCTGTTTTAAATCCACATCTGAGTCTGAACTAAAATCATTGACCATGAGATCCTGTGTATCGTAGAGATTCTGGTCGTTGTAAGACTCCGCCTTAGTCAGGTATAAAGGTTGGTATTTTGGTCTGGAGTCTATAGAAGTAGGCAAGACACTGGATGTTTGGAGATCGTATAAGTCACCTTGAGGAGAGTTTTGTCCAAGCACCACTTCAGGATTACTACTGGCCGGAATTTTTGATCCATAGTATGATTGAAGATTTGCAACGCTGGGTTTACTTTTGCCGATCTCATCTTCATTTGTGACAACGGATGTTGAAGTAGCAGAATCCAGAGAGATCTGGTAGCTTTGTCTTCTTTTGGATTGGCTAGGGGAGACAAATGGGCTTTGTCTGATAGAAACTTCACTAGAATTAGAGGAGTTTTGCTTTTGACCAGGTTTATGTTCACTTCTTACATCATTGGAAGTTTGTGGAACAGAGATGTCATCATGCTTTATATTCACAGGTGATTTGTGCTTTTCAAATCCACACAAAAAATTGTCTGCTTTGATTGGTTGAACAGATATTTCAAAAACCTCACTCCCAAGTGAGCTGTGTTTTATTCCATTTTCAGAGCCTACAGGATGTGACAAATCTAGAAGCGACACAGAGAGTTTTCTAGTAGACTGTCTATGTCTCCGCTTTGGCAGAGGAACTTCCTCTTTTTCCTGTTGGTATCCAGGTTGTTGTGAGTAGATTATCTTATCTGAGGGGACATTTTGATTTCTGTCTGATTTCTCCACATGAGTTGATTCACCTTTTTCTGAAGTTTCAACATTATGTGACTGGTTTCTAGTTCCTGTCCTCTGATCCCTTGTTTTTTGTCTGGTTCTATCTTTATCCTCATGGTTGGTTACTGTTTCCTCATATGATACAACTCCCTGTTTCTCTGCACCATCTTTTAGCCGTTTATGAAGTTTTGGTTGTTCACTCCTGTCTTTCGGGTGCACTTGTGGCTGAAGCGGTTGGATTTTGGTTGGTTTTCGGTGCTCCTGTGTTGGAAGGGAATTCTTTCGAACTCTCCCTTTCCTCGGGTTGATGTCATGATGATTTGATTGAGACTTCTCTGCTGGATAATTCGCTTTGACTTCATGTCTGTGTTTGATTTGCCTACCATGGTCTTTCTGTTGCTTTTCTTCAATCTGTCTTCTGAATATCTGATCTTCTTTTTGGCTTCTTCTTGGATGGAGCTCCACATTCTGCAGTGTGGATTTGGTCTGCCTCTCCTCTATATCCCTGGTTCGTACCGAGGGCTGTCGTATTGAGGTTTCCACTTGGCTACTACATCTCGCACCCATCCCTTCACCCCATAGCAAATGTTCTGACAGATCTACTGGTGCCTCACCTATGGGTATTTCACAGTCAATCAATAAAAACACTGTCAGATTTTAATCAGCTTTTGTTTGCAGTAAGCCTTTGCCGTCTGTGGAGTAAGTGGCTACTATGAAATCAATAGAGCCCAAGACAAACTCTGATCACCAATTGCTGCTATCCTGGCTAGTCACTAATAACAGACCTACCTCACAGAATCACAGTGATCAATGCCGGCTAACATCACACTGACGTCAACCTTTTCACGTCTTTGTCCCATACTGGGATGTTATTCAATATGTGTTGCTGTTTACCATGTTAACTGTATCAGTATTGATAAAAATAAACCTTCAGTTGGGACAGCGTGAATACATCAGGTCTATCTCAATTCTAAACCGTTCTGAATTAACTCTCTTTGCACAGTTTCATTTCAGGCATCACTTTTAGATTTATTTATCCTCCCACAGCCTCTCTGTCAAACATTATAATACTGATAGTCCAGTCAAACGGCACTGTTCAATGGTTCCATTCAGCTATATGTCAGAGGTTTATTGACACTTTTAATAAGTCACAAATGACCCATAGTCAATAAAGGTATGGGCAACATTGCTTGGTGGTTTCTGTGTTAAACACTCAAAGTGGATAAAATAACCAGTGCAGGTCTACTCATCTTTCCACGGGGTACCAATAGAAAATGTAATCAAGTGTGAATACAACATTATACTTATTCTTCTCTTGTCCATACAAATGACAAATATAAAGGCCACACAAGATGGATACAGCGCTGAATAGATAACACAATTGTCCCCAGGTTCTCCTAGAGAAAATGTTCAGTCAAATGATAGTGACATAAGGGACCTTGTAATTATAGACAAAAGTAAGGAAAATCATGTTATATATCCCTATAAAAATCAGTGTTAAGCCATTAAACCGTTTAATGTCTCCATACCCTAAATCACCTAGAATTTCAACCACCTATCAGTGTCACTTTTTTGCAAATTGGGCAAGCATTACAGCCTGTTAACAAACAAATTTATGTTTTCTGTAAAATCATGATTCTCCCCAACAGCAAGATTTTTATTTGATAGCCAATACTATTTCAGAATGATTTCCAAAGGTGTAATTTTATGTTAGAAATTTTAGGTGATTTAGGGTATTCAGCGTAATAAATGTCAGCTTCGAGCTTGGCTGTCCTGATTGTAGGACAAATAGTAAAATGTGTGAATAAACTTTGAACATAGCCTACATTGCTTCAGTTGTTTACTTATATAATACACATTTATTAGTTATTGCGCCACATATCAATACATGAAAATGTCACTTTTATGATTCTTTTATTACGCTGTTACTTTTTGTAAAGTAAAGAAAGATCATACCATTGTAATTACTGGATCAAATATCACATTTTTGCATAATTTCTGGAACAAAAAGATGCTGCTTTATAGAGGATCATTAAGGAGACCAAAAGCGTTTATTTCGTAGAGAGGATTTCTCTTATATATTTTTGTAAAGAGTAATCACACTGGCACAGGGATATCGACTAATTAAAACCGATATATCATCATCATGTTCTTCATATATTCTCAGAGACAAGTTTCTGGATAGATCTTGTTGGGAGGTGGAGAACATGTGGTGAATATATATCACACACAGTATCATACATGTTAATACTTTCTCATATATACATGTATCATATGCTATATCCTCACCTCCAAACCTCAACATTTTTTTTTCTAAGTATAAATAAATATATATACATGTATGTACATGGCTTCAATCACGCTGGCAATCAACTTTGTACAAACACGACAATGATAAATTAAATAGCCTTCCTTTTCAGAATAAATATACAGACATGAGGGATATGGACAATCTACATGTATATAAGCCAAAATAGACCACACACAGAGCCAGCGCCAGAAAAAATGCAAACCTTCCCAGCAATCTGACATCAAACGTCAAAATTTCCCAGGACTGTATATGCAGATATTACTAGAAAACTTGTATCGGCAAATTAATTAACGTAACCTATCCTTTCGCGCTACAGGTTACGCAAACTGAAAATGGATCAATTTCTAACGTGGGGGACTTTGCCAAGGTCTTAGCTAGCGACCTGTTCACCCGTCTTTTATGACGGGCGTTTTTTGACATCGGTAAAAAATGACAGGTTCATGTCGGATCATGACGGGTGCAAATATTGAAATTGATCCAATTAATTAGACGGGGGAAGTTTTAAATAAATAAAACTTTCTTAGCTTTCTTCACTTTTTTGTGACTTTGCGCGATGTAATGTGTCAAAAATTGCGTGCTTGTAGCCTACTACCAATCACACATTTTCGTCCCATACTTCGAACCTACGTAGCCAGATTTTACCGCATTAACAGCGGAGTGATTGCGCCTACTATTTATTACCTCACATTTTCGGCTATATGAGGTTAAACAATTTATATTATGAATGTATCAGTTTTGGTTTGGAGTAACTGGTAAACAGCATATTTTCAGGAGGCACAAACATGCTTGTTTGGCACGAGCGTTATGTATACGCTAAAAATAGTCTATCCCATGACCTCATTATAAATTCAAGATGGCGGACTCGATCGATAATAAATTGAAAGTTATTATACGCTTTTTGCTTGGTTTCGGATTTTAATGATTCAAAGTAGAGAAATTTCAGAATATAAGTCACGGCAGTAGTGCATTTCCCGTGCACATTTAAAACAAGTCACGAGATAAAAGTTGCAGGATAGTCACAGATACTGGCAGAAACAGGTGTAAAGTAAACTTCAAGTTCCCTCTTTCAGCTGTCAAACGGAACAAGTTTCAAGACATATGCTGTACGGTACCACGACAATTTGAAAATTATGAGGAAATACTTCATTTAACAAATTACAGTTGCAGTTACACCTTATAATACGACCATTGAGTAATGCCTGATTTAAAAATATCCCGGAAACAAAAACAGACTCAAATTTTATTTTAGCTCAAATTAATATAATTTCGTACCTACCAATCGTCAAACTCTAAAATAATCGGGCAAAACTTTATTCAGGTCATCACTGACCACTTAAAAATAAACTTAATGACCTTATTTTTTGCCAAAAGCTTGTTATTTAATATTATTTTAGTTTATATAACTTAATGTATCACATGTAGGCCTACTTTTAATCAAAATAGTAAAAAATATTTTTTTTATTTCCCTTGCAAAAAAATTTTGATTCAAGAATTAACATAATTTAGTGCATAGAATAGTTTGTAATGCATCCCACTACCCCCGCCGTGTTATAGTATAGTAATAATTTTTTTATTTTTTTTTGTCTAGCGATTTTCCCACGAGATACGGCGATCTTCCCGGCAATGACATTGCTAAATTGCTAATTTTTTCCCACCATGCACAGGGTTCCCGTTAAGGGCCGGCAGTTTATCGCCACCTGTTTGATGTCGCTGTTTTTTGCTAGGTTTTAAAAATAAATGTACTGTTTTTACACAAAAAGGCTCGGAGTAATAAAAATGTAAAGAAATAGTCATTTTAGGCCAAAAATCGTAATTTAACAAATATGTTATTTTATTGTAAGAACCATGAAAAGTGATTGATTTGTAACGCCATTCTCTATGGTATTTGGCTTACATTTATGTTAGCGGCCTAATCCAACAGTGAAATAGCAACACTAACGCAACCCTTTCTGCACAGTTGGCAGT
>JAVFBZ010037588.1:6617-17426 GCA_032466195.1 Katharina tunicata
CCTCAATGGTCATGGACAAGCAGTCTCTACAGTCAACACCAACACTGAAGGAGACCCCCAAGAAAAGTCTCAAATCTCTCTGTATCTTGGCTGATACCAACGGGGGTAAACCTCCAGTGGTGACTTGTTGTTGTGAAGACAGGATCGGATTTATCATGATTGGGCTGATACAAATCCATCTGATCCATTGCCCTGCTAGAATACAGAGAACTAACCAGCATAATGCTCAGTCCAGAACCAAACCATTTGCTTATTTTCAACTATGATATGCTGGAATACACTATCTCAAAACTGCACAGGTGATTTCAATATATCAAGGGAACCAAGGTCTCCTTTATTTAAAAATGCTCTTCACTGGATGCAGCTAATTGATCAATGCTAACATTTTCAAAAAGATCATCAACCAAAACCATTCAATGGTCATCAATCAAAACCTAATTCTGAGCACCAGCCAGAGACTTGGAACCATCAACCAAAACCGTACAATGACCAAAAAACAAAACCAAAAAGCTAAACCAATTGTTTTAAACTGAAAAGTGATTACCAAAAAGAAAAAATATACTATAACCATGATTTATTTAATTTGTGTTGATTTCTGTGTTCATGGGTATTTTACTGATATGAAAGCAGCAACAGAAACACTATCACAGGTGTTAGATTACTAAACAACATGTGCAATTCTTTCAAAGCATGACTTACTTTTTCTATACTGCCCTGTAGCAGAATATCATTATATAATTTAAAAAAATCTACTTCATAAACACACCTACAAACAGCAATAGAGCATCCACATAGTTAGTTGTTGGTTAAAGGTTATACTTAGTGACACAGTGTCATATTGAGTAATCACTAAAACAAACACAATTCAGCCACAGCAAAACTAGTAGTGAAGTTATCTCCCAGAATGTCAGTCAAAATAACCAGGGAAGAGATCAAAGTGGCTAAAGTCTCCTGTGATTAACACAGCCCTATGTTAGTGGTAATAGGTAGCCATTCACTGAAGCAGTTATCACTGTTCAGCTAGTCTGTCGTCGCCTCAACTCAAAACTTCACTGTGTCAAAATCAACACTGATATTTTTTTTTAAGAGAATTCCACCATTCCCACTCTTTTATGTCATACCACGGTATCAGAAACAGTGCTGGTTCTGGCTGTAATACAAAGTAGGCTGCTATTACAACTGGAACATAAACTTGGTTTCTATTAAATATGGTATAAAATGTTCAACATGCTGTCAAAGTGTAAATTAAAACAACATGGTAACTAATTTTGTTTATGGTTAATTCTGTTATACATTAACAATGACATCAAAGTAGTATTCAAGGTTTCCACTCTGGTAAAGTGTTTGCAGTTCTGATTAGTAACAAAAAATAATCTTATTTACTGAATAAACTTGTACAGTACAAACGATCAAAGATATCATATGGTAAATCATGAATGAAAAGATTTAATAACAAACGATTTATCAAACGAAGAAATAAGTGGAAGTAGAAAGAACGTACATTTGTTTCATACAGAATTTATTAAAAAAGACTGCTCTATAATTACAATTAAGCTGCCTCTAGAAAAAAAAAGCAATGATAGAGAATCTGTCACCTATAATTCTGTCTAAACTATTTTAAAAAATCATATAACAGGTATTCTACACTGAATAACTTTGAAATCGTGATGAAATTACAAAAATGTGAAAAAGACTTAAATGTAAGAACTAAATTTAAACTGGATTTTCTGAAGTTTTTTTTTCTCTCGGAACTTAACAGGTAATAAATTAATGACTTCCTGTAATAGCTTGTTAAAGAAATTAGGAGTTGCTGTTTAGGAGATGTCAGTTGGGAGACATACAGAGTGGGTGGCTTAAACATGATGTCACCCATTAACAAACATAACACTTCTTGCACGCCAATGTGTGACAAAATAAGCATACACATTACAAAAAGTTTGAATTTAAAAGAAATCAGCCTTTCCAGAAAGATCTAATGTAAATAAATATTGAAATCAAAAACAGACAACTTGGTTGAATGACATGTGCAAAAAAATGTCATGTTAGGAATGCATATGGTGATTGAACTTTCGCTGGCATAACTGTTAGCTATTAGTCACCTTTTAGGAGTGAAAATGGCATGTGGTGAAATATTACAGATTTGTTTCAGTTCGGGAACAAAATGTCACCAGTTAATTTCAGTGAGACAAATTATTAGCAAATTTAACAAGGAAACTTTCCAAATACATTCAACTATACTGTATACCACCAGGCTTCATAATAAGGGTATCAGTTAGAGATTTGGAAAATCTTTCCTCGGTTAAATGATTTGATAATGCACCCAGATTTCACTATTTTGCAAAAAAGTCTATAGATATTGGTAAAGCAAATAGTATCAAGAACTTTGGACATCTCACTATAACTGGCTGCGATATAAAATCAGTTTAGAACATGAAATATTTTTAAGAATATATTCAAGAATCAAATGTTGGAGTACTAAACAAGAGTGTATTCACCAGAGTGGACAACAATAAAACACAATATTGTTCAATTAGATTTAAATAAGGTTTCTATTGTCCACATAATGCTAACCAGCTATATCCAAGAAGGGTTAACAACTGAGAGATTCACAGGTCAAAGGGTTACATACATACACCTTCCATACATTGTAACATTATATTGTGTATCATAGAAGGTATATTTACTTTATTTACACTGCGAAGGAGGTGTTCATACAAACACAGAACAAGAAAAGGTTCAACTTTCTGGTAAGGTTTTCAGGAGAAATATAAACGAGACTGTGATCTAGCAGAATCTGGCAATGTTACTCACAACCACTCTGTTCTATTTATTGTCTTAACCAAGGAAAAAAATGGAAGGAAAAAATAACACATGGTGAAAGCTGTCTGCAGGAATATGTACAGAAATAATATACGAGTAAGCTTATGTCATGTTTGGATTCCATACTCTATGCACCCTCACAACAAAGTGGTTGCGAGCACTATTCTGACTTTGATGTCAATAACGCATATATTTAGAGAATCTCTGGAAAACACCCGGTGTAAAAATGATATCCATACAAACTGTCTGACCACATGGAAGAAATACAAACAAACCAACATATGATGAATACCGGCAATATAAAAGGAAAGCATTACACAACATAATGGAATCGAAGACATACAGATCTACAGCATAGAAGATGGCTAGCGCTAATTTCAGAAGGGACAGGGAACAAGTGTAAAGATGAATCAAAAGAAATACGAATTAACATTTTGACAACAAGCAATATCTAAGTTCCAACTAAAATAGCACAAATGTGAAATAATCGGAGACCATGACTATAAGGTTTACAGCATGGTTCATTCAGTTAGATATTTTATAAAATCAGAGAGAAGCACAAACAATTGTTATGATAATTCTCCAGAAATACAATAAAACAATGAATATCAAACAACATCTCAGAGAACAAAGATATAAAATAATCGGAGAGGAGGGCGTTAAGATCTACAGCATAGAAAGAAGGTGGCCATGCTATGAGAGGAGACAGGATGGCTAAGAAGTGATAAGGATAAGTTGACTAATTGAAGCCAGGTGAGTGACAGCATCGACCACCCAGTCAAAATGTTCTTTCTGAATCACCTGGGTGTACCAACACAATACACAAAACACCCACATTTTTTATCCCTCGCTTCACGTCATTCTCCTGTCAATTTCCTCATCAACATTCATATGACCTTTAACCTACAGAATTTAGCTCAAGAGTTTAATTTATAAGAAGGACTTTTGCACAGTACATCCTAAATTCAGACAATACATGTTGTTTTCATAAACAGATACAGGTATCTTTGAATAAGATTATCAATGTCGTAAAAAAAAAAATAAAAAATACTTGTATATGGAGTTTTGTGGGATTTTAAGTTGTGATAACAAAACCGGAAAAAGAAAATGAAATACTGACAAACATCTTCTGCATGATGTATATACGTTTAACAAAAGAACTGTTGTTTAAGAAGTATTTAGTACTAGAGATGTAGTTAGTAACCCTGGGCCTCTGCAGCTCAGCTGGTTAGAGCGCTGGCCCTGCTAGCCAGAGAGCTGAGTTTGAATCCTAGTGGAGGCAAGCAAATTTGTTTTGTCAAAAACAACCGATACTATCCTGCTCATCTTTCATCAAGCAAAATAATCTTAGACTTACATGAAGAACATGATGATAAAACTACTTTTAATTCACAAGCATATAAAGCTGCTTAAGATAATGCAGTAAAGATGTGGAAAACTGTTGAATCCTGCTGATATAACAAATTTATTTATAAACTGTAACTTATTTGTTTCCCAGGTCACCTAGCCATTATTAAAGAACTCAAGTAAGTTGAATGCAGATGTATTTTAATACAAGCTCAATTAAGCCAATGTAACCATTCCCGTATGGAATGTTAGGCTTGTAGGCCCAGTTTGCTGACATATGGATAGCAATTGGTAGATGTGTTTCCAACAAGGTCGCCTTAGGTACATGTTAATATACATTATATATCTTATAACATAAAACTACCCATATCATGCACATGTGTTTATTTGTTTATTTATGGTAAAGAACAATGTGAATATACACATGGTCATCACTTAGGCACCCAAAAAGTTATTTCTAATGAAATGGAATTGAACTTGTGTGATTTGGAGACATAATGTGGGATAAAATATCAAAAGAAGAGTGTCATCTGTTGTCAACACCTACAAATGTAGTCATATTTAGTTCATAGAACGAACTAAAAAAATTATCCAAGTTTTTCTTTATTTTGCATCTGTGCTATCAAACGTTGCAGCACCAACATGACTGGGTTTTTTTTTTCAGATAAAAATAAAATGCATCAGTAAATCAAAATATAAAAAAAATGTCAAAATTAAAATAAAACACAAATATTGTATAATCAGTCACGCAATTCAGGTTCTATGGAATATGTTACATTATTTATGTTACAGAGACTATTTCAGAGACTAAGCTTCAACAAACATTTCTTTTCTATAATGAAATTTTCTTTTTATATAAATGACATATTTATCTCACACTGCACTTTGAGGTTTAAGAAGCAACTCAAGAATATTATAGAAGCAAAGACCATCCTGTTAAAAAAAAAAAGAAAAAAAAAAGGTAGATCAGAAAAATTTACATTATCAAAAAATCCTCTGGCACGGGACTCTTTGAGCATGGACAGATGCTGAACACAGACATGTAACAAACAAAGTAGTCTTGTTTTATTCAATAACAACTGGGAAATGGGGATACGTTCCAGTAAGAGTATATAACAAAAACAACCTTCAATCTCTTTGAAGGTTGAGGTGTTGTAATGACTAAATGAGCCCAATTAAGAAGAAGAAAAAATGAACACACAATCGCCAGAATTACAGGTTTAAACAATCCGTAGCTTTCTTTCTGTTGAGTAATTAAACCTGGCTGATTACCTTAAGTTGGTTCTTAACTTACATCAAAAACAACACAGCAGGAAGTGACACTGGTGATAGAGAAAAAAAACAAGACAGTTAACAGTTTGTGCCAAAAAAATAACTTCTTCGTAGCATACTTTTATTTATCACACGCAGTTAGACACCAATTTTTTTAATAATCATACCTGTAACACCTGTCTATTACATTTACCTTTTTTGTCAAATTTGGTGTCTTCCGACTAATTGAGTATCACATGTGTTAACAAAGACTTATTAAGCCTACATCCTTCCACAGACAACCAAAATATCAGAACAGATGCTGTTATATATGGCTGAATCTTCGAAACCAGATATTTATTAATCTTATTTCTGACACACGTGACATGTATTATCCAATTTAAAAATATAGCTGATTTTGTTTTAATCTGTATGAAACTGTAAATATTGTGTTTTATATGTTACACTAGGGATTGTCAAAAAGGTTTCTTTAAACTGAAGAAGTAGGTTACAGATCTCTGGTTTATATGTTACACTAGTCAATAGTAGTCATTGTCAAAAAGGTTTCTTTAAACTGAAGTCTGTAGGTTACAGATCTCAGGTTTATATGTTACACTAGTCATTGTCAAAAAGGTTTCTTAAAACAGAAGTCTGTAGGTTACAGATCTCAGGTTTATATGTTACACTAGGGATTGTCAAAAAGGTTTCTTAAAAAGTCTGTAGGTAACAGATTCGTCCAAACCGAGTCACTTTTGACAACATAACATGTCTGCCATTCAAGCATACAGTGGTAACTATTTATATATTGTAATTTACTTCCATCAGTGTTCATGTCTAACATGTAGGTATGTTTGTGGCACTCTACCACCTTCAAACAAACAGTTAGATTGAGTTGAGGTTAGAATTTCCAGCTTGCTCCAGATGTAGTGACATAACAGGGGATAAGAATTGGCCAGAGTTAAATACTGTTAACGTATCTATCTGTTAGAGGAATCTGGTTAAGTGCTCTCAGAGGGGAGTTGTTTAGATCCGTAAACTACATTTACCAAGATAACACGCTCACACAACCATTATTATAGGATTAAACTAACCCTGCTTCTCTATAGATATCTATAATAGTTAATAAAAACATAACTTTCTTCTCAAATTTCTTATACCTTTGAAAAATAAATTTCACGAGATTGATCACTGAAATCATCCGGCACAAATTCAATCAGACTCTCTTGGAATGACCAAAAGTTCCATTCTCCCAAAATATTTTAAGTTATAATATATAATTAAAATCAAAGAGGATGAATTGAAATTTTCTGGAAGGGTTCACTTCAGGTCTCTTTGGGAAATCATAGACATATATGGTTTATTTAATTCTGGTCCATTTAAGAACCAATTTGAGAATGATTCATGATCAGTTTTAGAATCTGGCTAGTCTACTCATATATTGTCAAGAATTGGATAGATGATTTCTAAACTTAGCTTCCCCATCTTAGTTAGAGGGTTTATGATTGATGGCCTATGACGAGTGATGGCCTATAACATCATCACCCCATCTGATGGATAACTTAGAGTGGATAACACAGCCAATTCATGAGCAAACATTGACAAATAACCCAGCATCAATCCACAATAACCATTTACTCAAACAGTAGTCTTAGTACCAACAGTAATGATAAATCATCTGTGTTATACCAACCTTCAAATATGTCCCTTATCTATCAACAATGTAAGTGGACATGTATACCACAGATATCAGTAGTAGTAAGTGTGATGAGAAACAAACCGGGTTTGAGGTAAACCATGGAGATTTTACATGAACCTTTCAAACTTTCTGTTAACCAATGAGACTTTACCAGGGCTGGGTTGTTCAAAAGCTTAACCAGGCTTAAATAACAGCCTAACAGAAAAACTATATTGTGACGTGACATCCTACAACAATTGTTTAGACTAAATACGCTTTTGAACAACGGGCCACCAAAATCCATTAACCCGAAGTACGAAATGAGCCATTGGGACACATTAACAGTGTTGAAGCTCTCACTACAACAGATTGATGAAGAAGCACCCTCTAGCGAGAAACAGTGTCACCCAGATGACCTGAATTGGATGTCTCTTTTCATACTTTGAGTTAATAATAGAATTCTGATTTTACATATAAACCATGAGATTTTCTCTAAATCAATGATAATTTATATAAAACAACAAGATTTTCCTTTAAGCAATGAGTTTTTGTGTACACAAATGAAAGTTTCTGTAAACCGATAAATTTCCGCAAAATTTTTTGTACACCAATTTCCTGTAGACCAAATTTTGATAAATAGTTATAGAAAACCTTTAATACATCCAAGTTCAGATCATCTCATATTTCCTGTGGTAAACTAAGTTTATACTTGATAGTCAATCAACGCTGAAATTTAAATTTCTTTTGAGCAAGAATGTCTAAAAGTTTTCCCTTAATATAATACTTTATTGAGTTTCAAGAAAACCTGTCATCCATACCGATCAAATGAAAGATGGTTAAGATATTTGTAACAATTTTTTTAAACGAAAAGATGCCAACAAATTACTTGCCAATCTTCCTTAAAATAATAAATTGTAAAGAAATGCTATATTAAAGGTGAAAGCTAACAGTAAACACAATATTGTAAATATATGGTGGACAGTAAAAAGCTGTCATTAAGACCAGAGGTGTGAAATAAATACAGGTAAACTGATTGTTAAACCCAGGTGTTTATAGCTTACACCAAATCTATGTTTACAGTGCAGATTTTGGCAGAGAGCGTCAGGAACTGATAAGCCATGGCTTCCCTATCTGGCCTTTGATCCTGTTAACATGTCCATCAAGGCTGAATTATGGAAGAAATGTCGTTCTCTAACACACTAACAACTATTATAGGTGGAGAGAATAGTTCGTTTAGACAGGTACATATCAACACTGCTCCCACTAACCTGAGTTACCGGGCAAGAGAAACGAGCTTAAACTCAAATCTATTCCACCAACATACAAACATCAAGGTAACTTGAGCAACAACAACGTGCTATTATTGAAAATGTATTTGGCAGCTAGTTCAGGCTGTAAAAAACAGGTGCACATAGCTGCAATTGTTGATTAGAGAGAAAGGTTGTGGATGGTGGCGGGCGTGTGTATAAGGTTAGACGCAGGCACGCTTCCAGGAGACGCTAGTAGTGAGCATCAACATTCCTGTAGTTCCGATAAGATTGTCGGTGTTCAGAGCTCAACCCCTAACAACTACCTTCAGTGGGCCATGGTTTCCTCAATAGAGAACAAAGATGAGAGTTCTAGACTCTATCACAATAAGCATCCACTCGCCATCCTGTATGGGTTTTCTTTATCATAGCTCCAGGCGATCTCTTTGCTTTGTAGGTGGCTCAGACATATAGTATTTATCTCAAATCAAACCTGGAATTCAGTGAACACCTCAACATGTGTTATTTTCAATTTGTACCATATTACAATACACCTCTATACATCTTAGTATAAGTAGGAGCAATCAGAAGAATTCTATATGTAGCCTACTTGTAATAGAAGATGTCTCCTTTGAAAAACATGAAAGTAATACCAGAGAAGACTTAAGTAGTTCCATATATAACAGGGTTTAAAATAATGTATATCTTCAATATTTGTATTGTTATATTTACAGTTTACATTTAAGTTTGTCAACACTAACCATAAATCAATGTGTCCAGATTTATTTGTTGAAAACTAAGGCCATTTCTTGTCCAGTGGTCAAATCATTATTGAATTGTTCAATATGGTCATATTTGGTTATTAAATAACAAGTTATCTTTCATATCCTTACTTTTATTATTTTAACCATGCAAAATGTTTCTGTACTGAAATACACTATTGTGGATACTGGCTGCTTATTACCTGTAACTGTATAGTTGTTAAGGTCTAAGCAGCATTTTGTAATTTTCTATATTATAACAGCAGACAATACTGTTATGTTATGTCTTGTCTGTGGTCACATGACATGATTCCACTATGTAACTTCCAGCCTGTTATTCTAAAGTGAAGCAACATTTTTGACTAAAGTAAAATTAAAATATTCCACTTCTGAACAAAAAACGCAAACATGTTCATTGGGATACTGCAAGGGATTGGAAATCAAATCTGAGACTATCAGTGGAAAACGGTATCATCTGACCTCCCAACCATATATAGCCTATAGCAAATGTTCTGATAAGAAGAAAAAAATACTTCAAATACAGAATTGAATTGATTTGAAAATGAGGTTTCATACTGCCTTAAAATCTGAAATAATTAGACAGGAAGAATTACCAAATGTAACAAATCACAAAATATATAGAGACCATGCAGATGCTTGAAGCTGATTTAGCCTAAGTTATATATCAAGGTGAATGTTTATAGATGTTCAAGCTAAGCTGGAATGTTCTGAGATGAATGAAGTGAACTCTTTAAAACAGGTCATAAACATATAGATAGTGTTAGGTTTAGAGAGTCTGGGTCTGTCTGGTTTGATCTGCCTTACATGCTAGGGGAAACAGAAAATAAGCTGGAGAGAAAGGGTCTCTTCCCCCAAACAATTTTAATTTGAAGCAAAGAAAAGATTTTCCACAAAGCCATTTTCATTCAGTGTAACCTGTGTGGTGATGGTTCAATACCTTTGTGTGAAATGAACCCCAGGGGACAGGCCCATACAGTAATCAGCCTGTTTGTCATACTTGATTTCTAAAAGAACCCCCAATGTAAGCAAGCCACAAACACAGGTAATAAATCCTTTATGGTCCAATGAATTCCTATAGCAATGAGATCCAAATACTTATTAAGTATCCACAGTGAGCTTAGGCTTTGGAAACCACTTCTTAGTAGATAAAACTAAAAGTTAGATACTACATACAACAACTTATATACTAAACCATTGAACAGGTACAATGACACAAAACAGATTAAACCACAGAAAAATAAGAAAAATGCACTTAAATTTGTTATGTTAAAAGTTGAAACATTTTATATTTTGGGATTGTTCTCCTAAATGTCATTATGTAATCAACAAACATGTACCTGAACAGTGAATATTCCCATTCAATTTGTGACTGAAATAATGACGGGCATGGGAATTTGGAAATTTAGAATCGCAAGGAACCGTTAATTCCATGATTGCTACTGATAACATTTTGGGTGTAGACAATAGAAAAGGGCTGAACCCACCTGCTCATTTATAAAGAGAAAACACTATTCAGATAGGATTAAACCACATACTGGCTAGAAAGGATGAACACATCCCAATAGCTATGTGGAACCCAAGTATTGGTTAGAAGGAGGAATCTGTAAACTGGCTAGAAGGATGGAACCCATGCATTGGATAGCAGGAGCAGCCTGTCAAATGTCTAGAAAGAAGGTGGGACAATTGT
>JAVFBZ010037600.1:0-10771 GCA_032466195.1 Katharina tunicata
TTTATATAGGTCTGGCTATAACTGTAATTATGTGCTTTTAAAAGCTTTAAGTGAATGGAAATTTGCCATAGATAATGGGAAATTAGTGGATAACGTGAGCAATTGGAAGCGGGTTCTCAAAGGGGTCCTGCCGGGATCTATATTTGGTCCCGTTCTTTTCAACATTTTTGTTACTGATTCGTATTCTTGAATGAGTGTAATGTATACAAATGTGCCGGTGATAATACTTTATCCGTGTCATCGAAGGATATACATGGTATTATTTATGTTCTACAAAATGGTTCCGGTATAGATCTTTTAACTGTTTTGAGATAAACTATTTGCAGGCTAAACCTATAATAAGTTTCAGGCGTGTTTCAAGATTGACGAAAATCTTGTTACTGACAATGTAACTATCAAACCCATTGATCATTTTAAACTCCTTGGTGTAAATTTTGATAGTCACCTTACTTTTAATTACCATATAGCTGAATTGTGTAAGAAAGTAGGATGTTTTATTTTATTTTATCATCATTAAATTTTTTTCTTTTTTACATTTAATATCAAAGATTTTAGTATTGTTTATTTATTTTATCTACTATAAAATGCATACAGAACAGTATTAGTATGTTTGTATATGTCTTCTTGCTGTTAAAATGTACACATTTCTCTATATGGCTCTCTCTCTCTATATATGGCTCTCTCTCTATGTGTAGTCGGATTAATAGCTTTGGGCCAATGTTTAAATGTATTTCTGACGTTAAATAAAGTTTGAAATTGAGATTGAAATTGAACGATATGTGCTGGTCCCTTTGTGCGCTTTCGAAAAGGCTTGCATCTATTATAACTGTAATATAGATTAGAGCTTATCAACTAATTAGTTGAATTCGTCTCACGGTAGCATAGTGATCAGGCACACCTCGCTGATAGGCAAAATAAAGTGACTGGGACAAACGATCGTCCGAGGTGCACGGTAAAAGAAACACCGTCACGTTATGTCGTCCCAGTGAAAGAGACGGTCCTAAAATGGATTTTAATTTTCCAGGGCTGCGATAACAAGGCATTAGGTCACGGGAAAAAATTCAAGTACTTTGTTTTCGGCAGAGTGGGGTTAGAAGATCGCTCGTAAATCAGATTGCTACGTGAGTAACGTTAGTGTGCTACCCAGGTTACAGTGGCCAAGTATGCAGTGGAAAAGCTCGCTGAGTGCCCCCGTTCGAAAGGCCTCTTGCCCCTGTCTGAACGCCGCGAGAATAATTAATCCACGGCTACATGTTTAATCTATGACTCTAAGAAAAACAAAGCAGTGACAATCTGGCACTTATACAACAGGTGGTGAACATTTATCAAAAAAATACCCCGAAAAAACTCGAACAATGCTGGGACAATCCATGAGCCCTGCCTCACGCCTGTCTTTAGCCATCAAAAATAAGCTCTTGTATAATGTATAATCTAGCGACAGATACACCTTCAATGTATTTCTGTTTTTTAGAAAACTGTAATTGTTTATTACATGAACTCAAATTCAACATTTGTGACCCTCGTATACAAAATGTATCCACGTTGTCCCCAGATCACGTATCGCTTTAATATAACCGTTCAGGAGTCCGACCCTACGTATGAATAAGCTGGAAAATATCAGCACGAGGTTAAGTTGCAAATGCTGTGTTAATGTCGCAATTGTTTCAAATTTTCTGCGCCATTAAAACTGGCACCCGCGGCAAAGCATTGGGACTTTTTTTTTAACATCTTTATTGTTTAACGTGAGTGTACATTAAGCTGTACAGCTTATATTTTACACTTTTTAAGTATACAGATATCTAAGAACTAAGTAAAAAAACAAAACAAAAGAAGATACGCACCAATCAGCCAATTTTAATAAACTATCTGATAATAATGAAATATTTTTGTGTATGATAATAGTTATTCTACTCGTATTGTTAATTTTTCGAAGCTTGCAAATTATCTGGCTGATTACAGAAATGGCCAACGCGACTGTAGAGCAAGCTTGGGCTCTAAGGGGAATTTCTAGATAACGCACCTCGGTATCTTAATGGCTCGTCTGGGCTACCGTACACCGATATACTAGACAACGGTTTCATTGGTGACCTTGGTTTTGACCTTGACTGTTCTGAGAAACAAAGCCCCTAAAAGATGGGATATTAAATCTGACACAAATAGACGGCTAGTGGTGAGATGCTCGGGTTGTGCATATAGTCTATCCCTAAAACAAATTAGCACGTTTTTTTCGTCATTTTACATGCCATTTGGGCCGTGGGTCAGTAGGTAGAGCGTTGGGAAACCAAATTCTTCATAAAGGTGAAATACCCTGGACTACGACGCCAAACACAAACCAAATTTAATCGAGGAAAATGGGAATGCCTCGCGACAACAAAAAACAGATTAAATAGGGGCTATTCCTAAATATCAAATGCAATGTAAACTTAAGTGTCCAATGACCTGCATGTCCCTTGTGGATAAAAATCAAAAGTTACATTCGAAGTGGATGCACATATCAGTAAACACAGTGTATGCAGTTTTGGCCTTCATAAGTGACTAATGAAAACAATTCGTCAAAAGATGGAGTCTTAAGATATAAATGACAATTGGGCATTATCTCAGGTGACGTCAGATATCTCACGAGGACAAATGTGTAAGATATGAAAATAATAAGAGGGTTTTTGGTGTGATTACGGTTTTAGGGTTATTCGAGTAATATGAGTGCAGGTCAGCCCACTAGGTGAGGGAAGCCACCCTGCTCGACTCTGACAACCGATCGGCTTCCTGATGCTCCTTAGCTCAGAGGGCTTCAGTGCACATCAACAATAAGTCATGATAATGTACGTTATGGTTTCCCCTGATGTAATCAGATCTTCTGTAGTCAATTACTTATATATTTGCATTTCATAATGAAACACTTTTGTGTCGTTTAAAAAGTGAACGTTAACAGTAGGCCTATTATCGTTTTTTGGGTTAATGCTCTCTGATACTGAACAGATACACGGTGCCTGACACAGAGGGTCGTGGGTTCTTGGGATCGATCCACTAAAGGATCTCAGCCTGCAAAATCGTCTGAACTAGAATCTGTGCAGTATCAGAGAGTGTTAACCCAAACAACGATAAACTTTGTATTTTATAGACTGCTTCTCTAGATTTCCCATAAATGTGCAGGTGGTGTTGAAATAATCAGGTTTTTCATAATTCAAACACAACTTTTTACTTATATTAATATCACTCACCAGTCATACAGAATATCCCACGTGTCAATGAATTACTATTTAATTGTGTGGAAGCAATTTACTTGACGGTGATAGCGTCTGTACCTGATAATTAGAATTGACCTTACACGTAGGGTTCAAAGAGTTCACTTTGAAGAAAAGAATAACTTTAACCTCTGCCTCTTTTTACAAAGTGTCAGTGTAGAATAAATGTCCTCAATCGACGTACCCACAAACGATTTACAAAAGGGAGACAAATTGTATTATTCTGTCATCGTTGCATGGTCGTAAAAATTACAGACGGAAGCAGAACTCTTTTGTGTTGCAGGGGAAATTGTTTGTTAGAAAGTATCAATTTGTGTCTTGCTATAGACGTCACGTAGATTTGAACGTGGGTCGAACAAAAAGTCCCTAGACTGGAAATTATATATGATTTCGATCTAATAAGAAATTTAGTACCAAATAAAAAGTAGTGTAAAAGATATCCTTGCTTAATATCCAATGTATATCATGACCAACAAATCTTGACAAAGACTTAACTTAAATCCCATTTTTGTATTGATTGTTTTCTCATTTGGCTGAGTTCTCTTCACTGTATACCCAGCATAGATTTGATTCTCATTGTCGACCTAAGGTATATAAAGGGAAGACTTCCTGTTCCTGCGGAGGTCGCAGGTGTTTCGATAGAGGGTTTTTCCCGGTTTTCCACCATACACCCGCAACGCAAAGACGTTATTTAAAAAATTTGAAATACAGATATTCGCGACGAAAAAGAAACACTGATCAAATAATAAAAAACATGTCCTCCACCGTACATTTTACCTCCTTTCTCGAGGGAAATAATCTTTCTTTGGGTGTTAAAGACCTAAATAAAAAAAAAATAAAAAATCGATTTCGTTCAAATAAATGATGTCTTATTTGTTATTTAGAGTAGGCCAAGGATCTTAAAACAATGCAAAACCCTAAAATATAATTGTATGCCTACATAGGCTATTCAAAATTAAAACAACGTTTCTTTGCGCTGTCTGCACGCTTTCATACCTTTCTAGAATTCGCGCTATAACCTGTCAATAAAAACAGGTACATATTTGCAAGGTTGGCCATAGGGGACAACTTTAGCCACCCAAGATGTTCACATCAGCAAGTCAAATACTGATGGGGAATAAAAAAAAGTATCTTTGAAGAACTGGACCAGAACGGTTGGCTGAAAATGAAACGCCTACGATAAAAACATGATTTTGTTTGATCGAGACCACTTTATGGCATGTTGTATAGAGGGAAAACAATTTTGTGCAACATTGCCGACCTTTTGTTACAGTTAGCGTGTGTTTTAATTCCGGTAGTAAAACCCACATCGCGATAGTGCGTTCTTTGGTGACCTATAGTACCTCTGCTTTCAAAACCGGACTACTTTGTCTGTTTGATGTATTGTTGTGCGATCGTTACAATAGTGCCTAACTTTCTTATGAAAAGTCGTACCAGGCTACGCGCTGGCCGTGGGGACTTCACGCTTCTGTGAATGTAGAACTAACTAAAAGAGCACAACCCTATTTGGGATTAATTATCGTCTATTTAACAAGCACGCCCTGTTCTTTTACCGATTTTATTTTCCCACAAGTATGGCCGTCTCTGTCACGGGAAGTCAAACGTCTGGAATCACAGACTGATAAAATAGACAACAATATACTGACACTTTTCCACAAAGGACGAGGGCGTTTTAATCAAGTTTGACTGTAAACATTATCCTGACCGGAAGCATAAAGCACCAACTAAAGAGTATACCTTCACCTCTACCTGGCTAACAGGTAACACTGAACATAATATATGGGATTGTTTGTCGTCTTCTACAGACACCAAGAAAATTGATATTTTTTTTATTTTGATCCGACAGATTTTAGCTTGACGGCAATGCGGGGGTGTGACGACACGCCACAAAGGGCCTCATTGCCCCACAAGAAGAAGAAGTGCTGTAAATAAGACTAAGTACAGTGCTTGGCTGTTTTTGTTTTGACAGTTTATATACAACCACTTCACCTAGCTCCTTCCTGTCCTGTTTATACGTAGACTTGATTATTGACTCCTCATAAGCTAATTATTATATTTACAAGTTAAAAACGCCCCCTTAAAAAAACACAAAATAAATCCACACATAAATACAATTAAAGCAACAACCCCACACACACACAGGCCGAAAAATTGTATATATATTTGATTTGCCAACATAGGGTAACTACAGAATATTAATGCATAATTTCAAATGAATTGTTAAGGGGATATAGGCCATTGGCCCACAGAAGGCCCCTTTACCTTTGCCAACAAAGCAGTACTCGACACATATCAATAATGACAATGTCAAAAAATCAATTGAGTATCTACTATAAAAAAAAAGAGACCTAAATATTAATTTTTTAATGATTTCCCGAAAGTCAGTGACATTTTTTTGCTGGTGACATTTTAGCCTTTGTTGGAGACTATATGTGTTCCTGTTTTTCTTTAATGTTTGTGTTTTGTTTTGGATCCGTATAAGCCGGTACCAATATATATATTTTTGTATAAATGTAGAGAAAGAAAATTTTGCTTGCCTCCACCGGGATTTGAACTCGGCGTCTGGCTAGCAGAGCCAACGCTCGTATGTATATATAGAGATATGGCTTTTTAAAAGTTGTTGATGACATACAATTATCGCAGTTGTTGTCATGACTGTGAGTGTTCATTAACCCTTTCCTTTCGTTTAAAGGTTTGCATAATATATATACATTTAAAACACAGTGGAGAATTGTAAAATCTTTATATTTGAACAAATTTGAACTATTCGATACATTTTAACAGTTCATATTTCATACTTGCTAAAGAAAATAAGATATTAAAAAAAAATAGTTTTACAGAAAATAGGGACTTCTCTTACATGTAAAGACTAAATCAGTGACTCATGAGATTGGCAGCAATATTGATACTTAATGCACTGCCCCGGTAGAGGGCGTTTTGATCATTTTTGATTGGAAACCTATATATACGTCACAAGAAGCGAAAAGCATCGACTAAAGAGTATACATTATACTGGTAGGTGACCCGAAGGTAACACATTATAGAAAATAGGTCATTGTTTGTTAACTGTGTTAAATTGTTCAAGAAAATTGTTAGTTTCGGACCCAAATGGGGCTTAAATAAAATTTAATTTCGGAGTAAAGCGGGGGAGTGTAATCTGCCGATAGGGGGTCTCTGTTTACAAAACAAGAGGAAGTCGTGTCACTCGCTACTTTCTTATATTATGTTATTTTATGTCGAAAATAGTAGCAACTAGTTATTAAAGGCTAAAAAAGTACTTTAAAATGGATCAAAGCATCCGTTTTTGTTCATTGAAACTCTGGAATCTATTGAGCACGTTACCAAGAAGAAAAGCAACAGGCATTTCCTGTTAGAAAACGCCAAAAACAAATTAAACATAACAACGTGTATAAACACATAGTTTTTATACATATTCTCCAACAGTAATCACACTGGCACAGGGATGTTGACTAATTAAAAACGACATATCACCTTATGTTCTAGATATATAAAGAGATGATACGTAGATGTTTATATGGTAAAATAAAACGGATGAATCCATGCAGCCTATGTTTTAGTATGCTACATGACTGTTATTATCTTTAGTAAAAATCTGGTGCATGCATGGTTAAACAAATCAAGAAATAGCCTCGGTGTTAAATTTAATGTTCATTTTGGCACAAACCCTGCAAATGGATTTAAATCTTTCCGATTTTTTTTTTATCATTGAAAAGGGTTTATTAGCCCTTTAGCTTGAACGGCTCATCAGACAATATATATACTTACATGTAATGGTGATAATGATGATGGCGGACAAAGCACTTGGTATAATAATACTTTTTAATATTTGTTTTTCTTAGGTCATCAAAAAGAATGTCATTCTAAAATAAAATTCTTCTGCAAATGGAATCAAATCTTTCCGAAAATTTTTATATACTCTTAAAAAAAAATTTAATATATCGTCTAAGTTCCTTGTTGATTGTTCTTTAAAAAAAGTTTCATCAGACCGAGCCTGGGTTTGCCTTATTTGAAAACATCGGTCATTGGAAATAAAAGATGACTGTGACTTGCCGAAGTCAAAGCGGTTAACTCCGTCGTAAATATTGGCACTCGCAAAATAAATACTGGACCAGCCGTCATATAAGTAAAATAACTTACATTCGACACGAAACTTTTCTTTGGTTATTGTTTTATGTTGTCATTTTTCTTTGTGATAGTAGGATTCCTAACATTTGTTGAGATACTGTCATTTCGTTGATCTCATTCTGCATATGTTTTGCGAAGTATACTAAATGTTGTATGTAAACTATTAGCATTTGGAGTACCTTTTACCTCATAGCATATATAGCTATTATGTTTAGCTACGCGTGTGTGGTATATGATAAGTCACCCGTAATACTAACAGTTTTTAGAAGTAGGCGAAACACAACAAACGAACATTGTCCCTTTTATTTTGTTTTCGAGTACTATTTTATAATCTTATTTTGAAGATGTAAAACAAATCTTTCTTTGTTCTTTCCCTAAATATTGACCAATTTGATTGACGCTTTTAAAGGGATGGAATAATACCTGTGGTTCTTACAGAGCGTAACAAAGCGTGCTTTAAGTGACTTCAATACTAACGTGGGAGTGAACATTGCGGACCCAATTGACATAAAATTTTGGATTTGATAAGGTATACTATAAAGACATTAAAACACTTGTCAGTTGCCATCTTCAGATAGAGAGCGTCAACAGGCGGAGGACTAGGATGATATAGGTCTACCTCGCGGCGTCCTTTGATCTTTCGCAGGTAATTTCATAGAAACTTCAAAGTGCACTATTAATAGCGAAGGTGTGTTAAGTTTTACCAATACCGCTCTGAGCCCTTTGATCTTCTCGGATCGACTCGTTAGCACTACAACGGCTACCTTTTACCTATATATTACCTACTGTTTCGTTTGTTTACCCCGCTATTAAATTTTAACACGAGACAAGAAGCGCTATATACATATCAGAACAGGACTGTTGACTTTGAAATTGCTTCTCTATGTGACCTGGAAGAATTTATATTTACTTAAAACTGGGGCAGGAAATTCTACAACGGGTTAAAGGATAATAAAGTATTTTGTATGGAAGCCGGCTAAGATCGTATCGCCGCATCGCGGTTCTTTCCATTGGGCGATGCTGCCATATGGCATTAACCGGTTTCCATAATATTTTAATATTAAATATATGGAGCGAGCAACGTTCAGTCTGTTCTAAAAAATGAAAGTGTACAAGGCGTTCAGGGATAATGAAGATTTTATTCAACAAGTAACTTAAACAGAATTAGTGAAGCTCGTTTTGAAATTAAAATGTTAAAAGGCGGCAATAAATACTGACGAACATAGTTTAAAAATAGTTTGTGTAAAGAACAATAGACAACATTAATTAAGCTATATATGTATACTTTTTCAATCGAAAGGCTGCTTTCTTTTGTTACGCGAAATCAATAATAAAAATAATAAAGCAATATTATATGACGTCAATTTTGCACATGGAAAAAGTGGCATTCGGTCATTGTTTTAGCTCTATAAATTCGACAGGACCATGAAGGATTTTGAAATTCTACACGTTTAAAATGAATTGTAAGATACCGTTAAAGAGTAATAAAGTTTATTCTAATTTCAATTCTAGAGTTACACTCGGATGGAATCATTTCGGCCCGCATCACGAGTTAATTTTTTGTTTATTTCAACAGACAAATTCGTACAATATGTTTCAATAGAACAATAACGAAAGGATAGAATGAACGGGCCCGTGTGCAAAATCGTTTGGGATAACGCAATTTTGTAAATTCAATAATGGGCTTCTTGCAAAACAGAAAATTTCTCTGGAAAAATGATGGACTGAAGCGGTTAAATTATTATCGAACGTCAACTTAAAATTATGTATGTTTATTAATCAATGAATCAACCATCCCACCCGCCAGCCCGCCATTCAGGCAGACAGCCCGCCCGCCCGCCAGCCAGCCGATACTTCATCGAGAAAACGTTTTTTTGGGGGGGAAAATAATAATAATTATAGAGCTAATTCTTTGTTAAAATATTTAAGATATGTTATGAGATCAAGTCATGATTGAGCACGCATTCGATTGTTAAAGCGTTCTTAATCAGATGGAAATTTGAAGTATATATAATAAGGTAGAATTGAGGTTTATATGACTCGCAGTTTAGTTTTTTTTATCAATATTCCGCAAATACTGGTTGACCCCAGCCAGGTTAAAGCGGCTACTGTTCCACTGGAAGAGGTCTCATGGGTGTCATACAGACTTCCTGCTCTTAAACTATTAAGTGTCTTCCCTAGACAGTTTAATGACTGTTCAAACTGTCCATTATTGTCACGAACAAACACGCGATCCTTTAGGCAAACGCGCATCTATTGTCGCGATGAAACGCGAGCCAAAACACCCTTGTTATCACCGCGGTTCTGACACACCTTTACAAAAATTCAGGGGGAGGAAATTACGCTGTGATTTTCGGTCGTTGCGGTCAGTATTATCCGCCTTGTTTGCTGAACTACTTTCTCTCGTGCTTAATCCTTACTCGAGTGTAAACAAATGCCTCTTGAACGGCGCAGTAATTGGGCTTCTGATCGCTTCAACGAGTAACATCAATAGTGGCCCCGTGTGCTAGTATACACAGCGACATCTACCGTACCTTTTCTCCGGCCCTTTTGTAAACAATTAGAGGTCTACTAAAATGTACCATACTACATGACTAACTGAAGTGCAAGCATCAAAACTGACCACACAAGACTAAGTAAATCTTGATTCATCTTCTATAAGAAAATAAATGCCCTTAGTGGCCTTGTGTTTAATGTGGCCTTTGATGCTTATCAGTTGGGAAAGGTCCGGTATGGGTTTGCATGAGTCTCCTGTTGTTTTGCCATCTCGCCTATCTGAATATTTCACTTTTTGGAAACCTTAAAAAAAAACAAAAAAAAAACAAAACAAACTATTACTACTAAATTTCTATCGACCAGTGTTAGTATTTTATGTGCTGCAATTAAAAAGGTAACATTGAATCAAAAGGAGTGAGCATTATTGATTGATTAGAAGCTGGCAAAGAGAAAAAAAAAACACTTTTACTTCCTGTATGTATAACATAATCGTTTATTTGATTGGTGTTTAACGTTAAAGTTACTATACCGCAGAATTTCTCACAAAAACCGACTGAAACGAATTAAACCAGGTCTTCTATATTTTTCTAGTATGGCCCGAAGTATATATAAGCTTTCAGAAAATATCAACCTGGAGAATGTGCGATATACCGTTTTAAAATAATAATAAAGGATGTCAAATCTATAATGCGATACCCAAGGGTTTTTCACTTACGACTTTGTCCGTGTATGGTGGACAACATGGCGGAAGACTGCATGGTAATGAAGCCACCCGGCGATCTTCGCAGCCACCGGAAACATCCTCTGTTTGCCTAAGGTCGACTGGGCGATTTGATCCCATAGAACGGGTACAATGAAAATTAATGGACTCGACAACTGACTCACAG
>JAVFBZ010037622.1:0-10771 GCA_032466195.1 Katharina tunicata
TTTTGGAGCAAAGTTTCGGTCTAGATGCTAAGACATTTTCATTGCTTGAAAACGGTCTTAGCAACTACATAGGCCGATATGTTACGCTAAATATACCAGAAGTTGTGTAACCCTAATATCTTATGTTATTCTATATCATAATAATTCATAATAATTCAACCGGTACATACATGTACAGTGAACCTGTATTAAATAATCAAGTAGATGTCAAAACAAGCCATATAGGCCTACATATACCTACAGATCATACATGGCAAAACAATTGATATGTCAAGTGCTACATGTAACAATATAACACGAATGTAAACTCAAAACATGTTGCCCTTAGCCAAAGGGGGGCTGTCTTTGAAGTCAGTAAGTTCACTCTTTTGATAGCCACACAGCCAATGTATTAAAACCAACTCCTGTTAAAAAAGTTTATTTAAAATTAATTAGTAAACAATCAGTTTTATTGTTCATATGATTGGGGTTTTAAGCCATACTTATGGTTATTTCAATCACATGGCAGCTTGTCACCCCAATAGGTGAAAATGGCAGAAACCACCCTTAATAACACTGACAACACACAGGACATTAACGAGACAAAGACAGGACACTTAAATATATTGACTATTTGATTCCATTAGCTCAGAGGGTATCTAGGGCACAGAAAGCTCCTATCAACCAACCGTTGATGCAATTAGAGCTAATGAGATATACAGTAGGCTTAAACAAAATAACAGCTTTAATAGTGAGGGACCACCATAATGCCGACAGTGGACTGAGTCTCATTACACGGAGCCTCGTAGTGACATCTGTTGTCCTGAGGATTGATCAATTAGGGACATGTGTGGCGGTGGATTAAACGCTTTGATGTCTCCTGACTCTGTTTACCTCTCTTGAAGCCATAGTTAACCAAATCATTTGATGTTCTATCGGCTCATAAAACACTATGTCAACTGGGAGCAAATCAATCTCCAATATCTGACGGGGGATCAATACAGTGGCCAGATCGTACACACGTTCAGGCTGTCAGAGAATTTACCCTGTGCAATGCACTTTTAAATTTAATACTGGATCAGACGGTTGATCGGGGAATTGATCTGGTTGACAGAGTTAAGTTATTAAATTCCAGAAGTTGTTTATTTCAGCGGTTGGTGTTCTATGCCGTTCCTAAGGGTATTTCACTTATATGGCGGCGGACTATTATAACAGCACAACAGGCAGTTACAATAAAACAATTTATTTATTTATTAGATTGGCGTAAACGCTGTACTAAAAAGTATTTCGCATATGTGATGAATTTTGTTGTTGGTGCATGGTGGAAAATTGAGAAGAAACCTAAAATCCACCCCTCAACCTCATCAGCCAACAGAAAACTTTTATACGTAAGTTCCAGTTGGAAAGATAAAGTTCCTCCAGTGCCAAGTATGACAGCATTAACATAATCTGGCAGCAGAATGCTCTTTAATAGCCAAACATGTTTTTGTTTGCTCATTCATAACTATTCACTGAGAAAACACAAAATATGTTATAAGTCTGTTAAATTAAACACAAGATAGAATATGTGTAAAAACAAGCTACAAGCAGATCATACATGAGAAAACAATGGAGAAAAGCAAGTCAAAGTATCTAAAACTCTTTTTTTTTAAAAGTTCATTTGGTGAATATTAAAATTCCTTCACTTTTTTTCTCAGGAATTTCAATTTTAAAACGCATAATGCTTTGTTTGTTTGATTGTGTTTAACATCAAAGTCAAAGAAATTTCATTAACCTCATTTTCCTAGAACGTTTCACCCCCTCTGAGAGTGATCTGACGATAATATTATTTATAAATTATGTACCAATGTGGTCGGTCACATTGGATTGTCAAGTTATTACAGCCTGCTGTGGCCTAAGTCTCGGGGGGCGAAAAGGTCGAGGAAATACGGTAAATGAAATTTCCTTGGCTTTGAAATAGCAATGCCCATGTTTGGTGCCGTGGAATAGTACAGGTGTGCACAGTCATTATTATTTACTTCTGTCATTTTTATTTATTTCTAACATATTACTAGTAGATGTTAGCATTGACTCTCAAACAGATGATCCCATTTTGTTCATTACATTACTGTTTTTGTTTCATAAACATAATGTTACAATTATTGCTGCATAAAGTAATAATATTTTATTTCAAAGAGGTTGGCTTTGCATATTGACATCAACACACAAGTAAACACCTGTTGACTTGATTTATGTATTGAACATCAGGTACCATATGTGCATAGTGGGCCCATCTGGTGACATCATGAACAGGCTATATATATCAAAGAATTATCAATATCTGAACATACAAGTAAATCAGTCGGGTTTGTTTGTTAGTTGGGGTTTTGAACCGTACTCAAGGTTATTTTACTCATATGATGGCGTGCCACCCCAACTGGTGAAGGAAACCACCTTCAGCAATAAGACACCACAAGACATTCACAGGACAAAATACAGGACACACCAACTAATCTTCTTCCTGATGCCCCTTAGCCCAGAGGGCACCTGGGCACAGGGAGCTCCCGACCAACCAGCCTCCAGGGAAGTTCTCCATGTAGGTATGATATTCTCACAAGTACATGTATATGAAAGCAGATACATGTATATATATTGACGGTGAAAGTCGCAAACCGTGCAAGTCCGAACAGTTACTGTTCAGACTTACACGGTTTGCGACTTTCACCGCCGATATGAAAGCAGCCTTTACCTGGATACAAATTTGTTAGTTCTACTGTGAGCCTCTGTAGCTCAGTTGGTTAGAGCACTGGCATGCTAGCCATATACCCGTGTTTGAATCCCGGATGAGGCAAACAAAATTTTCTTTCTCTACATTTATACAAAAATAATATTAAACCTTGCACACACAAACTTGTAAGAAAGGAAAGTTCTCAAATGGGCAAAGGCCCTTAGAGAAGGTTTCACTCACATTCATACTGTCATAGTATGAATAGTATTGGAGGAACATTATCTTTCCTACAGAGCTAGCATAGAAAAACTGTCAGATGTTTTGTTGTGTTATAGTTGCTGTGTAATGTTGGAATACACTGCCATCTTGCATGTGAATACCGTTGAGCATGGCATAAAACACCAATAAATCAATCAAATGAATAGATTGATTGATTGATTGATCAGAGATTCAGGCCAAATTATAATTAAATCAGACACATCTTTGCAAATCTTTCACGTTTATTCTTTTTTTCGCAAATTTATTTGGTGAAAGATGAGAATGTTTGATTACAAATTGCTTCATTTGATTATACTGATCACAATTTGTAACTGATCCATGCATATTTCTTTGAATTTTGATCAGATTTAGGCTGAATGAATTAAAATAAATATTCTGAACAGTGCAATGCCCTGCTTAAAGAAAGTAAGCTTTTATCACAAGAAAACTATGGAGTATTTTTTTGTAAGTACTTTACCACACATCTATTAATGTCCGCGAAGTCTAACATACAAAATAACATGGTGTCATACACTTGTTTGTAATTCAGCAAACTAGATCGTTGCATAACATAAACAAGTCCTCTAAAAGTGTGAAGAGACAGGCTTTTCACGACCTAACACTCAACAGATTAACTGATAACTGAATTCCATCTGACAGCTTTGTCAAAATACATCAGCCATATCAACTCTAGAGCCATTGGAGGTCGAAATGATTTTCAGGCTATGTGTACTCGGCTTTCGTTAACACAGGAGAGAAATAAAATGAACAACAGGGTTGGTCAGACTTTAGAACAGATAGAACTTATGGAAAGCACTTTCTAAAACTTGTGTCCACTATCTTTTTTGTCCTTTTCATAAGACTCTGTTTTTTAACTTTCAATTCTAATTTCTACATTTCATTTTAAATTTTACGATTTAAAATTTTCCAACATAAAATTTTTCACTTAAATTTTCAATTTCATTTTTTTAATTTCAATTCTAGATTTATCAAAACCGTGTGTCCAATATCTTTTTCTTGTTTTCTTCACACTCCAAAATTTACCTTTAATTCCAATTTCAACATTCCATTATCAACTTTAAAATTTTCCATTTCGCTCTTAATTTTCGATTTTATTTTCAATTTCAATTTCAGATTTATAATTTCAATTTTCATACGTAATTTTCGATTTCATTTTTCAATTTCAAATTAATAATTTTAAATTTCAAATCCAATTTTCAATTTCAATATATTTTGAACTGTATGTAATTCAGCGATATGCATGACACAAACAAGTCCTCTAGAAGTGAGAAGAGACAGGCTTTTTCACGACCTTACTCTCAACAGATTAACTGATAACTGAATTCCATCTGACAGCTTTGTCAAAATACATCAGCCATATTAATTCTAGAGCCATTGGAGGTCGAAAAGATTTTCAAGGTAGTGTACTCGGCTTTTGTTAAAACAGGAGAGAAAATCTAACAATATGCTTTGTCTTCATGTAAAAGAGATAAAAGTTATCATCGGACGGCCATAGACCTGTACATTCACACCATGGCAACTACATTGTATCCAGCTCCTGTTTAGAACAAGAACCCTGGGCAAAAATGTAAAATTTGGCAACATTTCCACAGACTCCACGGACCATACATTATTCTTATAGTTTCAACCAAACAGTTGAAAGTCTGCACCCATTTTTTCTTCTATTTTATACACTTACAATTTGTAGGTTGGGGCAAAGCTTGTACATAAGCTAGTTCAGAAAATTCAAAAAAATATTGAAATCCCGCCTACCTTTTGGTATACAGACATACATGGGTCAGGTTGAAGATGAGGCTCCTCTAGTTTGACCACGCCCACCCAGCCATACTCGTACAGGTGCTCCTCGTCGTTATGGTTACACAGACCCAGAGGGTGGATCTAAAACATACAGAAAACAAGTCACGTTACAATTTACATGTAATCCGCACAGATTTTTTACTTTCAATTATAAATTTTATTTTCAAGTTCAATATCATTTGGTATACTAAATTTAATATTTCGTCTTTAATTTTCAATTTAAAACAAATGTATTCAATGAAATATATAATAAAGATAAACATCAGTTACTGAACACAACAATAAAAAAAGATAGAAAAATAGAATACAAACAATATATTAAATGGAAAGAAAAGAAGAGAATGTACTCAACAGTTTCAGTGGACAGACCCTGTAATGTAGCGAGTCTAACTACAGGTAATGGTTCAATCTGACACATGTATATTGGTTGCTATTTGATTGCTAATTGGTTCGTTGATTGATTGATTTGTATTAACGCCATATGCAGCTGTAAATTGTATAAGGAAGGTTTATAACCATATACGGTTGGACGCATTGGACTTGGAGTCTTGTCACATGGAAAATTCCTACCAAGTGTCATTAAAATCCAATAAGTATATTTCAAGTTGATGGCCTGAAAGTTAACCAAAATGTGGACGGACCAACTTACAGTACAGACGAACAGACAACCCCATACCATAATACCTTCCGTCAAATGACGGGTGTATAAAAACCAGGAAAAGAAACTGAGCAAAAAAAAACTGTATTGGTAAATATGATTTCCTGGATAACAAAACTTGAGGATTCTAATGAGAGTTTTCAATCCCGTTTTATGTACAATTTCACATTTTGAAAAACAAGAACACAATGATTAAAAAACATTTACAGTTTAACGTTAATGGTCAAATTTTTTTTTAAATTGCCTACACGGAAAAAATAATTTATTAAAAATATTTATTATTAGAATAGTTACTGATTATCCAATGTAAAATTTATGATATACAGATACATCAGTTCCCATAAAGACATTTGTGTGTGCGTCTTAAGAAGAAGGTGAATTTACCAGGAAAAGCTTTTTTATGCTTTACGTCAAAGTATTACAAATAAATACAAATTTAAAACATTAAAATATATGATATCTTTAATCTAAATTTAGTTCATCAATTTAATAGGAAATTTAAACAGATAACGATAAGGCAGGTAAATTTCAAAACACACCTGTCTTTGTTCACATAGTACTGCAGTCTGGTTGTTTAAAGAGAACTATAGAGTACATCAAAGACTATCCTTGCTCTCTGATCAAGCTCAAACAAAGCCCACAAAAATATTAATATTAGACAAAAATAAATGAATTCTCATAAACACACTTTGATAGATGTAGATAAATAACAACATATATACATTATTAATTAAGAGCATCAAAAAGAACTACATCAAAGAACCAAATGCTTTCTGCTTCAGGTTTCAGCTGTTATGAACTTCTGAATATATTCAATAATATCAAAGGTATTTTCTTAAAATATTAATATATCAGATAAAGTTTTGTATTTCTCTTACAAAGTTGAAAGGTGTATACAAAGATAATATGTAGCAATAAAGAGTTTATGTAAATATATATCATAATCAATAAATTGATTAGCATGAGTATTCATTATTAGGTTAGAAAATTATTAACAAACTTCTGGTAATTTCAAGCGAAATGAATAAAAAATGTACAAATATTACATTAAGATACATGAATTTGCATAAATATAGGTTGGAAGTTGTGTGTAAAAAATAACAAATAAAGGATGACTTTTTTATGCTTTTAAAACTTTTCTATAAACATGTACTCTCCTGATCAAACTTTAACACAATATTTAAAAAAATATAGTTTAAAAAAAAAATATATACATGTATATAAATAGATAACGAAAAGGTAGGTTAATTTCAAAGCACATCTGTATTTTTTCACATAAAACAGATTGTTTAGATAAAGCTACATCAAAGCCTGAAATGTGCATACAGCTCAAAGTCAAATTTTAATACAATATCACATGTGTCAAAAAAATATAAATATTAAAATATAGATACAACAATTTCCCAAATAAACAATTAAAATTGTTTAGTTTTTTTTATTGGGTTTTTATGCTGTACTTTATGTTATTTCACTCATATGGCAGAATGCCAGCCCCATGGGTGAATGAAACTACCTTACATGACGCTGGCACACAAGACACTTGCAGGACGAAAAACAGGACACCACAACAAATCAGCTTCCTGATGCTCCTTTATAGCTCAGACAGCATCAGGGCACAGGAAGCTTCCGCACAACCACTGCTTACAAAAGTTGTATAATTATGTAGATAAACATTTATGGGGATGTCTTTTTTATGATTTTGTTTGTTTGTTTGTTTGATTGGTGTAACGTTGAACTCAAGAGTATTTCACCTACATGTATATGACGACTTACTAATCTTAATAATTAGCATTGCGAGTGTATGGTGGAAAACCGGGAAGAAACCTCGTAAAAAAACACCCCGCAAACCTTTTTTATGCTTTAGATTTAAGCTTTCCAATAAACATGTGCTTTATGATATCTTTCAAATCTTAATTTTGCTCAACAAAAAGGTACCTTAAATACAAAAAGATAACAAAAGGCAGGTAAGTTTCAGAACACACCTGTCTTTGTTCACATAGAACCGATGGTCTATAGAGAACTACATCAAAGACTATCAATGCTCCCTGCCTAATCTCAAACAAAATGACATATCTCAATTGTTGCGGCAGATGAAAGAATTCCTCTGATTTTATCACCTTCAATAAAATAGTGAAATCTCACTATGCATCTAGTTTGTAGGCTAGCATGTAATATCTAACAAAAGAGATAGGCAGGGTTTGGGAGAATACAGGAATTATACCTCCAGGGGGGACCCACTTGTTAAGGTGTGAAAAGTGACACATCAAAGACAAGCGACATCACACCATCATGACAACGGGTCACACCCCTAGGCAACCAAAAATTAGATCAACAACAAGATAACTTTTCCACTATGACAATGGCCATTTTACTAACAGAATTTTTGCCTTTTGAAACAATTAATTGCAATTGGCACGTCATAAATACTTTGCATTCTTCAATACACTAATGTGCAAGTCACTGAAATTTAAAAGAGAACGGATTAAATTAAATCAAATGCAAATTTACATCACAATTTCAACATACTTTTATGCACAGCGGTGAGACTGTGTTTGTACTTTACTCTTTATACCTAACAGACCATTTTGTGATTGGGTTTTTATGTCATACTTCACTCATAATGACAGCTTTAACATCAAAGAAATAAAAATATTTGCAGTATGTAAAAATAAATACAGTATAAACTGTAAATAAAAAAAACATTAAAATTATAAAAAGATGGCACGAGAGCTGTTTGGATTTTTTTTACAGGGTTTTGTAAAATCTAGTTGGTTTTTTTTGTAGCAAGCATATATTTTATCCTGAATGGTCATATTGAGTGACTGTGTTGTTGGCAGAAAATTCCTGTGCCCCGGTGCTCTCAGAGGTAAGAGGCATCAGTAAGCTGATTTGTTGTGGTGTGGTGTCTTAAGCCCTGTCCTTGCCGTCTTTGTCTGTTTCCAGTGTTGTTGTTGATACTGGTTTCTTTCACCCATTGTGCTGGCATGCTGTCATGTGTGTGTAATAAACCCTTATCAATCAATCAATCAATCAATTATTTGAGATTTTCTTAACAGAATAATTAGCAAGTTTATTGTAAATTGTCTAAAAGGACTATGGAATAGAGGGCAGTAGAAGTGAAAGTTAATATGAGGTTATCTTGAATGAGGCATATGATAGAGCCCACCAAATCACAGCTGTCACAGGCTTGTTCATTCATAACACCATGAGTATGTAAATCACCATCCACACACCTCCTGGCCAGTTAAGTTATTTCTAGTCCCATTTAAAGAGTTCTATGGTGTAATGGTTCAGAGTTCCCCCCAACTATTTGAGGAGTACATGTACATTTGGATAAGCAACAGTCAGGGGACCGGAAATATGTGCAATCACACTTGTAATCTAAGTTTGCCTCAAATTCTACATCAAAGAGAACATTTTGAAAAAGAAAGCTTGAAAATGTAACATACCCTAAATGCTCGACAAATTCAACCACTTTTACAGCTTATAACACTGCATTTTATACAAAAGGGTAAGAAGTGTAGACATCCAATTTTGAATTTTTTTATGAAGTTCAGACTTTAAATTACCAGAAAATGCAAGTTTTAGTTCCAAATTCACACTTTAACATTCAATAAATTACTTAAAGTTTGTGCCCTTAGAGGTCAAATTTGTTGAGGATTTAGGGTATGTGGTATTATCTACAGTATCTAGAGAGGAATTATTGCATGAACATTCGTGACTTTTCATGAGTGATATAGCAAATGCTTCCCTGCAGTATAATTAAGACTATGATATTTATTGATTGATTTATTTGTTCCATATTTAGCACCATACTATATTTCCCAGTAAACTAAAAATAGTGACGATGCAAAGCCCTTTCTATAATCAGACGCTATCAGCTTTAGCCGGAGTCACTAACCTCAAATACATTAACCAGCCTGTATAATTGATGTTTGTTTGTTCGATTGGAATTTACGCCGTACTTAAGGTCATTTCACTCATATGACGGCGTCCTAGTCCAATCAGTGAAGAAAACTACCTTAAGTTAACAATGCCAGAACTACAGTATAGAAGACACTACATGTACACTACATTTACAGAACGAAAAACAAGACACCACAACAACTCGGCCTCCTGTGCCCCTTAGTTCAGAGAGCACCAGGGCACAGGAGACTCCCACCCAAACACCCGCCCGGCACCATAGAAGACACTATGATACATTTACAGAACGAAAAACAAGACACCACAACAAATTGGCCTCCTGTGCCCCTTAGTTCAGAGAGCACCAGGGCACAGGAGACTCCCACCCAAACACCCGCCTGGCATCATAGAAGACACTATGATACATTTACAGAACGAAAAACAAGACACCACAACAAATCGTCCTCCTGTGCCCCTTAGTTCAGAGAGCACCAGGGTTTAGGAGACTCTTACCAACCACCCGCCCGGCACCATAGCAGACACTACATGTATGATACATTTACAGAACGAAAAACAAGACACCACAACAAATCAACTTCCTGATGCCCTTTAGAAAGTTGTCTCCTCACAAATGTTTGACGGTAGACTGTCAGATTAATAAACGCAGGTAAACAAATATAGCCCCATTTTCAGGCCATGTAGACAGATGAGGCTGACCAAACCTCTGTGATTCATCAAAGAAAAATCGGCATACTAAACATTTACCCAAAGAGCCATTAAAATATATTGATTGATTGCTTGATTGATTGATTGGGGTTTTATGCCATACTTAAGGTTGAGCACCATGGCTCAGGAAGCACTAGTTCAGCCACCTGCCCCAATTACATAAGGGGAATCAGCGGGCTATAAATTAACTAATAATAAATTTGGCTTGCATGACTCGCTGCCAAGATGGTGTGAAGTGGCTTGTCTTTGAAGACTTGTTCTTTCTCTGGTTGGAAACAACTGTCTCTTCATATGACAGGTGAACTAAACAATAGTATAACATCAAAGACGAACAGTTTCTTGCAATAGCAATAACCTTTCTTACACGTACATGTATAAAATCTTCAAATCTTGATTATCAAAGAGAGAGAAAAATTCTTTCACTTTAAACAAAGAAACAAGAAAATTGTTGCGGTTGAAGAAATGAACACATCCATTAAAATCAGCAAAATGTTGAAAAGAGAAACCCCACTCATGGATGTCTTGGTTTCATTTCATTTTCAAAGATTTATTTATGTTTGTTTGATTTGGGATTTACGGCATACTTAAGGTATTTCATCCATATGACAGCGTGCCAGCCCAATCTGAGGGTCAAAGGTACATGTAGGACAGCCACGGAGATCCCAGTGTGCAAAATTTTCTAAACTAGAATCTCTTCAGTCTAAGAGAGTGAAATCCCCCCC
>JAVFBZ010037633.1:0-10770 GCA_032466195.1 Katharina tunicata
TACATGTCAATATAATTCACTGTTTTAGACTGAACAATTTAAAACGTAAACTAAAACCAGATACTCGCATTTTTTGTTATCAGCTTTAATTTTGATCAGATTCGATCACGAGTGCCGGATTTTTCAAATTTGAAGTTATAACTAATAAATCATTTTTATAATAAAAGAGTTGCCATTTTCTCTGGCTGCTCTTCTGACTGTAATGTTATAGACATTGGACGAAAAGGTTTATTAGGTGGTACGCCTTACTCGACTGTTTTTCTTAAAGCTAACAAGAGAACATTGTCAAAGTGAGCCCTTGAACATTCTTAGGAATACAGTTGTGAGGGCATGCTTTGCAAACACACCGTTAAAATGGGTACTCGGTCCTACGACAACTCCAGCTTTATATCCAGGTTTAATTTAAATTAAGCCTTTAATATATTTGTTAAGCCAACAAGAGACTTTTGTTTAAAATTACGCCTATAGAGTAGATTTATTTATGTATTTACTTACTTTGTGTTTAATGTTGCACTCAAGAGTATTCCACTTACATGACGCCGGAAAACACCACCCTGCGAACTCCACCGCCACCGGAAAACTTCCCTTATATAGTTACCCAGAAGGGTTTGAGTAGTTGCGCAGTCATGCTGTGTAAGAAGGCCACCTCACAATCAACTTACAATGGAATTCAGGTTGCCAAAGTCTTGATTGAGTCCGTTAAATAGTAATATAATTTAGCACATTGAGGGAAGTTTTAAATTATATTCAAATGTATTTTAATAAATACAAATCCGGTGTTAAGTAAATATGGTTTAGTTTCTCTCTACGATAGCAGAACAATGTTAATTTGGTGATTCTCCTACTGAGATCTGTTTTGTTTTTAGTGATATCCTATTTGGATTTTTCTGTGTCAATGACCTTGTTAGAATTATGGATTGAAGACATAGCGTGAGAACACTGGACCATTTAGATGGAAACATCTGTGTAAATATATATCATCACCTCAGATAACTTAGTTTATCTTTCTCCTGGTTCACTCTAACTCATAAATTTAGACACAGCTTTATTGTGTGTCTTTTAATTGCTGAAAAACTCGCCCTTTCTGTCAATTTTTGCTGTTAATCTGAGCTATGTGGCAATCTTCTAAGTACAATATCTGCACTAAATAGATTAGCTAGGTTTAAACTGGGCGTCAAGTGATCAACTGTGGCTTCAGCTTAGAGCCTCTTGTCATTTATCCCAAGAGCAAAATAAATTAATTCCATGTTTTCGTGGAACACATGGTACATTTCATCATTTTTTCTGTCTTGAAACCCAAATAACAGGAACTTGTTTTTTTTATTGTTACAATGATAACAGATTAATTTTGTATTGCAGAAAAAATGTTTACCACGCTGATAAAAATACATCCTGTCATCTGAATAAAAGCAAAAAATATATATGTTGTTATTATAAATGTCGAATTTGTACATTTGAATAGATTCGGTATCGATGACAAGAACACTGTCATCTACATTTACATCTACTTTGTATTTATTTATTTATTTATTTATTTGATTTGCGTTTAACGTCGTGCTCAAGGGTGTTTCACTTATATGACGACTTTGCTTTGACGGTGCATAGTGGAAAACCTGTAAGAAACTTCGTAAAAGCAACCCCGCCATCTCGGCTGCCACCAGAAAACGCCCTTTAAGGTCTACATGGCGATTCGAACGTTCAATTTTGTGAAAGGGTGTCTGTATTAAATTTCCGAGAAAAAATGACAACAGATTTCTTTAGCATCAATTTCCGTCAGTCTATAAAGAAACAAAATACTTTATGTGGAGATTACATTCTGCTGTATGCTTAATGTGGCTATAGAACCGTATGGGAGAGACTCCATTCACACAAACTGAGTCATACAAACCTAAGTTAAATTTTAAAAACAAGTTCTTGTATATATGTGAAAGAAAATATGAGTATATTTTATATTTGTATGTACATGTGAGTGTTTGTATATACATGTATGTATGTGGACATATATGTGTATGTATGTTATATATGTGTGTGTGCATATATTTTTGTGTATATTTGATTGTTATAGTGTTAACGTATGTCGTTTTAATGCCATTGTTAATAATTATATGTCTGACTCTTGTTGGCGAGAATAGCTCCTAAGCGCGCTAATAATTCATGTTGTAAAACCGACGTTAAATAAAATATAGTCGATTTTATTCTATTCCATTTAACATTGAAATGTAGAGAAACAATAATATTGTCCTGATTCTTACGAATCTTTAGTCTGATTTACTTTTCTCTTGTGGATCATTTAAGCCATGTGTTTGAGAATGCCATGTACTATGTTTTCCCCAATAAAAAATATAAGTTTATTACTAACGGAGTACATTATGACCAAAGGTATACTAAATTCTATTTTTTATAGAATAAGCCACTGTTATGGTGTTTCATTATACTTATATCAGCAACAAATCAATTAGAATATTTGAGGAATGACCATGGAGTCCAATATTCTTTAACAAGCATGTAGTTTGGGTTGAAATTGATATATAAGGCTTCACTGCTCAAATTTGGTGTTACGTCTGGTCAACCGGAAATTGGCCTAGGGTTCAAAGGCTCAATATTATGTTGTTCATTTGACAGAACTGTGTTTAGTGATGTGTCAGGATGTACAGAATCTATAGTTTCTCGCATGGTGGCACTTGTTCAGTGTGTTAACTTGCCATACGTTTCTAGAACACTATTCTTGTAGACCGACTGAATTATTTTTGTTTGAATTTCCTCTGATGCCAATAAAGGTTTTCCACACCCTCAATCCATACGAGACATTATCATTGTGGGTTTTGTTCAAAGGTTGAAAGCGTTTCATGTACAGTATATTTATAACCAAGAAGTGAGGTGGTGTACCAGCATAGTTTATATGGTGAGATAATCTAGTTGCCCCGAGCTAGTTTATTGAAGAGGCTCATTACTCCAAGGATTGTGTCCATCTGAAGCAGAATGAAACAGCCAGGTTCTCATCTGGAATGCCAACTAAACCCTTGTATGATCCAGCCAATTATGATTACGGACTTTGAATTGGTTACGATGAGCTGTTGGACTGCTTGGAACCAACTCTCTTCTGCATCTCTCAGGCAGATTTACATTAATTACACAAGTGGTAATAGGATAGCCACTTCTCTTTCGTTCACTTGAGAAAAGGTTTACAAACTACTCATTGCCTATTACGTCTGACCTACACTCCTTGGTTGTAATACCATGATTTCACACTGAATTGTCCGTGCTGTTTATGATGTTTAGCGAAACTTTTACAGTTTTTACATACACAAAACAATCATATGTCCAGTTAATTGGACTTAAATACCAATAATTTCAGAATAAAACCGCCATTTTTTCCCGGGTAATGTAGGCAGGATATTTGAACTAAGTATAATTGCCTGAATTAAAACAGGTTTTGAAGTTTGTTCAAACTAATTATTTAAAGCTAAAAAAAATTACGTTTAAATAAATAAAAATGTTCAAGAAGTACAAGCTTTGTGTGAGAAGGGAAAAATCCTGCCATATTTATTCATATGTATCAACAAAGCCTTTTAAAGGACCTTTTAAATAACGAGTCAACAACAAGCGGGACTAATAACCGTTGACTTGGAGAAACGTCGATACCTCAAAGCGTGGCCCAGATGTGACAGCAAATTGACAAATATTCGTAAGAATATTCTGCCAGAATTTCCAACCTTATTTATTTCAGTGAGTTTCAATAACTGTGAAACATAGTTAACTAACAGCATTTTCTAACTTTGTGTAGGATATCCATGGACATCGATAATTATGTCCAGTTCAACAACATGGATAAGATTATTTAGCAGTTGAAAATCATGCTCTAAATCATAGATATCTGTGAGTGTCTTGGCCCAAATGCACATTTTCTTCCTCCCAATAAACTTTTTCTTACACAACATAATATTTATTAACGTTTACTTTACGGTATTAATCTTTGGTGTGGACACTTCTGAGATTATGGCAATCCATACGCAACAGAAAAAAAACCTAAGCCACAATAACAGATCTGGTTAAATGCGAAATGTTTCAAGCATATGTCTGTTTGATAAACATTTAGAAACATACTTATGGTCTTCCGAACGATCATCGTTGATTTAAAGCATATGATATACACAATAAATAGTAGATTAATTCCTGGCCGTTATTACCTTATAACAGGTAAGAATATCATGGCGTAATATCGTGACGTAAGATTTGTTTAATGTATTTACCAATCAAAATGAACATGGACTTTATTTGCACTAGTAAAAATAACGTAACAAACAGAGGTTCGAAGACGATCCATATATGGATATTGATATGTAATGAGAGAATGACATACCATACACGATCACACTAACAGGACGTACTATATGCAATATGTATTGGCCGATCGAAATAAGTCTGGATGTTCTTTTCACATCTAAATAATTTATTTGTGATATTTAAGTATTGATTTTACCATAACCAATATTATTATATGACTTGATGATTATATCATATTTTCTGCTGATTGGGCTGAAATCTACTTCTGTGGGTCTGTATAACTGTGCATATACTTCAACAAAATGCCATAACTGTATAATGAATATTTTGCGTACAACGCAAAAGTTCGGGTTACAAATATCTTTAATGTCATGCCACCTTTGGTGGTTATATAATTGTCTTGAGTTTGATCAATCAACATTAATTGCAAATATGTCTATAAGTTAAATGTGGAAGTACTAATTCCTATTATAGATAACGCGATGTTGTATCTGACGCCAAAACTGTCCGATATTAAGTAAAATGTCACATGACACACTAAAAAAAACCATCCGTAGACAACTGATCATTCTCTTTAACATGTTTCCTGAATCATGACAATGTCTTTAAGGGACTCTTTGAGCAAGCTGCCGCTTAAAATAAGTTTGGTGAAGTTTAAAGCCATAATTACACGACAATGAGACTTGCACGAAAACTCGAGGTAATCATTATGTCGATGTTGACAACTGGAATAGGATTTATAGTAACTACTCCAGTATTCATCGCCCACACGACGGCTTGTCTCCTAAGTTATTGTTAACAAAGTCACCAAGCTGAAGCCTTAATCAATTTTTAAAACAGCTTTATAGAAACATCAATATTTATTACAAACACCTTGTGAGTAAGTCAAAGCGTTTGACCTGAAGCAGTCCAGTTTTGGCCGATTTGACAGATGACTGCTTCTAAGGGGAATGCATTTCTACCTGGAAGGCTTAACAATTGATCACGCACAGGCTGTGGTACCGTCACCGGCTCTTTGTGGCTATATGGGTGTATCAAGGAATGATATTCTATGCCAACTAGACTCAGCTCACTTAAACATCCAACACTTAACAAAATACCCCATCCCAATACAGTGAAAAGAGAATAAGAAAACACGCCCCAAACATAGCTACAGTCCCAGAACCTTAACCTTATAAATCTCATATTTTGAGATACCCAGATTACTTTTCACAGTATGGCACCTGAACAAAAATCCGACGCCAATTAAAATCACATGTTTCCTTAAATGTGAGGAAGTTAAAAAAAACATCTAAGGAGAAAATAGAAGTTGTGGTGACATGCTTTTGCATTTAACCAATCAGAAAAGCTTTCCATTCTCTTACATTATCTATTTTCTTAGGTATAATCGATTTTTTCTATTAAAACATCCCAAGTACATATTTTTAATTAGTAAGGATTCTCAGTACCAATGAAGTTGTCACCTGGTATTTTATCAGCCAACAATACAGTGTGTAACTAGCACCAATTATTTGTTCAAGATAACAAGTCTAATGTTGGCTCATGCAGCAAGGTGATAATGCAGAATTAGAACTTGTTTGGTCAATCTGATTCCTCATTAATTTTTATTATTTTGTTGACTTGCCATGCGGCTGAAAAAAAGTCTTTGGTGGTTGTTCTTTGATGTTTTCGTGACTTTGATTTAGTCACTTATACTTAAACAGTTCTCAATAGTTGTTAAGAGCTATAAAACGATAAGTTCAGTTAATAGTGGGAAAATTGTTTAATTTCTGTTGTACACGATTCGCCTTAGCTCTGAGATTAACCTGGTCTTTGTGACCAATAGGAACTTACTGATGCTTTCTGCAAATTGGGGTTGAATTGTTCTCTGCATTTATCTCAAAATTAATCAAGGCCCTTAATATGATTTAATACTTAAGCAGTTCTCAATAGTTGTTAAGGGCTATAAACCGATATGTTCAGTGAATAGTTTGAAATAGCTTAATTTCTGCTGTACACGATTGGTTCTAAGATTATCCTGGCCTGTGACTAATAGAAACTTACTGATGCTTTCAGAAAATCAGGGTTTTCAAAGACGACTTTATCTCTGCATTGATGTCAAAATTTATCAAGGTGCCAGTGGTTGCCAGTGGGACTTAATAGGATCATTACTAAGCGGAAACATAGCGTTTATATTTTTATTTTTTTCATAAAATGTGAGGCAGGGCTATTTAGTTTTAGTTTTTAGCAATTTTGTCAGAAAAAGAACAGTACGACCAAAATACAAGAGCATGATGTTGCAACCTTGTTTTAATTGTATTACCTACTACTGACTGGAACTACTACCAATTATTTTCTTGGAGATAAACAGTAAATCCTTATTATTTATGGTTAGGGATTTGCTTCTCGGGTCTATCTGATATTCTCATTTATTTGAACAATTTTGTTACCTTGCTTTGAGTTGGTGGCATGAAATGGAATCTTTGATTGTTGTACATCGATGTTGTGTGATCTTTGTCTTTAATAATTCAAAGCTTTAGAAATGTTCAACAAGCTATAAAAAAAAACTAATTGCCACATGGCTTGATGATAAATATTGGTGATTGGTCTTGATTCTCAACAAATCCTAGTCTGGGTAACTAAAAAAACATTTGGTTTGGAACAAGCTGACTTCTTTGAGTTGGTGTCCAAATTAATGAAGCAAACAATACTTGTCCGAGTAATTATTAATTCGAGTCTAAAATCACGTCTGTGTGTCCTCTCCCAAGAGTTTTAACATAATTATATAATGTAGACTCGATAAATTTGATAAAGGCTGCTGTGTGTTGACGTTATGGATATTTCACGCTCTTGTGATGTGGGTAGGGAAAAGTTTTGACGGAAATGCCATACTGTGGACAATTTCTTGGTCATCGCCTTCTAATGTTAAGAATGGTATTGATTTTATGAGCTTCAATTGGTGACCATTCGGGCCATTTTAAATGTTACCTGGGTAATTGCCCACTATGACAATGAGTTATTCTATGAGGTTGTATTGGCTGAACCAGTAACAGGTTGAAGGATGTTAGTGAGTTAGGGTTAAACATCCTCTTAAGTGTTTAGAATGATCTCATGGAATCAGTTGGTGTTAAAGTCCAATTCCCAAACTGAATTACCAGGTGAACATTACATTGTTAGACTCATCGAGAGACTTAGTTACTTAGCCTTTGTATAATGGATCATCTGAGTGTCCTCACGTTCCACTTTTCAAGCCCTAAAAGGGGTTTCTCTGCATTCCATTGTGTCTAATTTTGTGTTTAAGATTGATGGTGTTTCCCAAACTTTCGTCCATCACTATGTACAAACAAAATTTCCAAAGTGAGCCAGGTTATTAAACAAAACATTTTTGAATACAAGTAGGTTGGATAAATGACATTTCAGTTGGCAGTAAATACCTTGTAATTTTAATCTGCTGAATTGAAAAGGCATTGTTAATTCTGATTTTTTTTTTCAGTGGTTCCTGATGTTACCACTGATTTTTGTCATTAATTTATCCTCAGGAAAATATGTTGCCACAATAAAGTTTGAAACAGGTTTAAAGAAACATTTGCTTGTGTTTCGATCGGTTATTATGCAAGATTGTCAGATGCAACAGTTTTATTCTGATGACCATTGTTGTTTGACGTCATTGTGTCTGCAGTCTGTGTCAAGGAGGAAGAGTTCTCGCTTGGTTGTTATATATTGATGAATAAAACTTGTCATGTAACGACCTATACTGTCATTATTTTCTAAAAGTGTCTTTGTACAAGCTATTTTCATATGGCGAAAGACATGACGCTATAAGTGTTAACAAATAAGAAGAAGACATCTTTAAAACGCTCTGACGCAGTTTGAATTGATTAGTTTATGTCTATCATCTCAAATTCTTGGTGTGTGCAATCTGAACTCAGGTTAAGTAGGTACATTCTCTGATTTGTGAGGATTGCGCTTTTTGTGCTCATCGAGGCATAAGTTTTCTCTTTAGTTTTGAAGAACTGATCTGAGGTAAAAACAAATCGAGTAAAAATTAATTTTGTGCTTTGTAGAATGTTCAACAGTTTGGACCGGCATATATCCTCTCTGGCGTGATTGTTTGATTCACAGTGGACTGTGATAGTGGCAGTCCTGCTTATTAGCGATTAAATGCTGTAGTCACAGTGTACCCTGCTATTAGATTACATCTCTCTCTTCATTGCCATGGAAAACTTATTGATTTTTCGTCAGACCTTTCTTCGTATTTTTAAAACTTTTTTTGCAGACTACTCCGCATTTTGAGCTAACCTCTGCTGCTGAACTTCACTTGGTAGCCCTTTAATTAGTTGCGCTTACCTTCTCGCATTCATATAGTGATATAACATTAAACTTCTATTAAAACATTCGTTATTTTCTTGAAAAAGAAATCAGGCATAGCTTAACAAGCAATTTTAGCAGTTATTCAGGTCACATGTCAATTTAATTCACTGTTTTAGTTTGAACTATTTAAAACGTTAACTAAAACAAGGCACTAATATTTTTTTATCTGCTTTAATTTTGGTCAGATTCGATTACGAATGCGGGATTTTTTAAATTTAAAGTTATAGTTATAATTTAAAGTTATAACTAATAAATTCATTTTATTATAAAAGAGTTGTCATTTTCTCTGGCTGCTCTTTTGACTGTAATGTGATAGACATTGGACGAAAACGCAGAAGGTTTATTAGGTGTTACGCGTTACTCGGCTGTTTTTCTTCAAGCTAACAAGAAAACATTGTAAAAGTGAGCCCATGTACATTCTTAAGCGGCGGTTACACGGGCATCGAAAAGGTGAACTAAACTGAGCCGGCTCTGATCCACACCAGAGCTGGCTTTTTGTAGTTCGCCAATTAATGACGGTTTGCGGTTACACGGAACTTGTAATAGCCCTGCCGTCATGCGTCGCGGGAATCTTGGCACACTGCCAGTTAGATTGAGCAAGTCCATTTCCATTGTGTAGCCGCTCGCTCAAGCTAGCTGGCAGTGTTCCAACGCTTGCTGACAGGGCTGTCAAAAGTGTCGTGTAACCGCAAACCTCCATACATTGGCGAACTAAAAAAGCTGGCTCTGAAGCAGATCAGAGCCAGCTCAGATTAGTTCACCTTTTCGATGCTCGTGTAACTGCGGCTTTAGTTCTGCGGATATGCTTTACAAACTCACCGTTAGAATGGGTACTTGGTCCTACGGCAATTCCAGCATAATATCCATTTAAATTAAGCCTTTAATGGATTTGTCAACCCATGGGAAACCTTTGTTTAAAAAGATCGGTTAAAGAGTATAGATTTATTTATTTATTTACTTCGTGTTCAACGTTGTATTCAAGAGTATTTCACTTACATGACGCCTTTGCGTTACCGGTGTATTGTGGAAAACCGAGAAGAAACTCCACAAACACCACCCTGAGATCTCCACCGCCACCGAAAACTTCCCTTATATAGTTATCCAGAAGGGTTTGAGTAGTTGTGCAGTCATGCTGTGTAAGAAGGCCATCTCAAAATCAACTTACAATTGATTTCTGGTTGCCAAAGTCTTGATTGAGTCCGTTAAATAGTAATATAATTTAGCACATTGAGGGAAGTTTGTTACAACTATCGTGCGTACCATAACAGCCAAAAGTATTTGACGTCTTATTTTAAATTATCTTAAAATGTATTTAAATAAATAGAGAGCCGATGTCAAATAAAAAGGGTTTAGTTTCTCTCTACGATAGCAGATCAATGTCAGTTTGGTGATTCTCCTACTGTGATCTGTTTTGTTTTTAATGATATCCTATTTAGATTTGTCTTTGTTAAAGATCTTGTTAGAATTATGGATTGAAGACATAGCATGAAAACACTGCACCATTTAGGTGGAAACATCTGTGTAAATATATATCATCACCTCAGATAACTTAGTTTATCTTTCTCCTGGTTCACTCTGCTCTGATTATTTCCATGGCTATTGGATGACTCGTTCCCTCGGTCATTGATAAATACAGCATAATTTAGTCACAACTTTAGTGTGTGTCTCTTTATTGCTGAAGAACTCGCTATTTCTGTCAATTTTTTCTTTTAATCTGAGCTATGTTCAATTTTCTGAGTACAATATCTGCGCTAAATAGATTAGCTGGGTTTAAACTGAGCGTCAAGTGATCAACTGGAGCTTTTAGAGCCTCAAGTCATTTATCCCAAAAGCAAAATAAATTAATTCCATGTTTTCGTGGAACACATGGTACATTTGTTCGTTTTTTTTCTGTCTCGAAATCCCAATAACACAATCTACACAATAACAGCTTCTTTTTGTATTGTGGAAAAATGTTTAACTTGCAGATAAAAATAAATCGATCATCTGAATAAAAATCCTGGTTGTTGGGTCACAGAGCCTCCTGTGTATTGTTTGAGGCACTATAATCAAATTTGTAAAAAAGACAAAAGCTGGTTGTTGGGTCACAGAGCCACCTGTGTATTGTTTGAGGCACTATAATCAAATTTGTCAAAA
>JAVFBZ010037644.1:0-10769 GCA_032466195.1 Katharina tunicata
GGCGCTTTTCGGTGACGAATACGCCTCCGCTGCCGTCGGTCCATAGCGAGAACATTACCACATACTTGTATCAACTTAAACTGTGCTACCCCCAAAAATTACTGAATTAGAAAGATAATTCTATTAATATTTCGCCTATGCGTTTCTTTTTTGTCAGAGTATAATTATGTGGAAAATAGAAAAGAAATGACGTCCAATCCACTGCCGTCTATTGTAAACGAGTTTCTACATTTTTAGACTCAGTCTGACGCCTTCGCCCTAAAATAAACTCGTCTACCTCAACTGTCCTAAAATTCGCAATAAACGGCAGTCGATTGAACCTTATTTCTTTAACTTAGGTCCCTCGGCGACTACGGTAAGAGCATCCAGCAAGTTCTAAGTTTCGCTGCTAAAGGCGATTTAGTAGGTGCTGCAGCCGCCTCGTTTTGCATTTGTATTCATATTGGCCTTGCACACAATTTTCTACATACACAGCAATCAATCAGAACCCCTATAAATGTTTTAAATACGATATAATTACGCAAAATTGATTTCTGTTCTGTTTCATTAAATTCGTGAATCGAGTACGGCCATTATATCAAATTCGATTAAAATATCCTTGAAAATTTATCACTCATTTTTAAACAGTTCTCAGTTTTGTCTGTTAGCTAAAACAATATGTTATGGGCGTTAAGGATTGACGAACAGGCTAAAGCCCATGTCAACATCCCTCCCGATGACAAATTAATAAATTTCAGTTATCAAAATATTATATCATAGAAATCATCTAAAATCATCATCAATATAAATATCGTGTAAGAAGTGCCTGCATCTGCTAAGTAAATGTGACAGTGCTGCTCTTAATAATTAAAACAAATGCACATGTAAGTACCTATATTAAACGTATGTATATATCAGGGCAGTTATAAGCAATAAATTGCACACCGTAGTGCAATCATTGCCTATATGTAGATCTTGTATACAATGTTATAACGTATATCAAAATATCAGTTAAAACAATACCATATTAAACAGTATGTAAGCGTTCGCTTGAGAACAGGTATCTTTGGACATTAAGAAAAATACTAATAATGTCAGTAGAAAGACCCTCAGATCCATACAAAAGGTATTCAACTGAAAGTACGTTTTCATCAAATTGTAAAAGAGGAAGTAGAAAATCATGTCTGATTCTTGTAAACAAAGAGCAATTTAACAAATAAAGCATGGTGTTTTCAAAATGATAACCGCGCTGATACGAAGGATCATCAAAAATAAAGCGTTGAAATTTGGGCGCTTAAATGTGTAGCACTTGGCCTAGGCGGCGTTCCCCTGCATAGTAATAGTTTGGATGAATAATGAATAATGAATTATAAAATAAATTAGTGCGACAAAAAGGCGTAAATAAATCATTATAATTCCTTAAACAATAATTGGTTCTGTTAGAGACTGGTCGAGGAACAAGGTTTGATAAGTAAGAGGAACACAGGTTAAAATATATGGATTATTCAGTGTATAACACATTGCAACTGTTTATTGCTGATTGAATTTTATCAGCCATTTTTCGGACCATTTCTTACTCTTCTCGAAATCATTGTTTAGAAGTTGTGATGATACAATTGGGCCTTCAAAGGCAATAAAGATCGTCGGCAAACAGGCGAATATTTGTATTAATATCTAAGGCAATATCATTAATGTAAATAAGAAAATGCAATGGCCCAAGCACGCACCCCTGAGGAACTCCAAAATATTTGCCCAGAAATGTTAGCTCTTTGTGCAGTGGTTTCGGGCACGAAAACAGTTAATTTATCAACTCATTTATGAAAATTATGTATATCTATATTTCGCAAATTCTTAACCGTTATAAATCCATATGTGGCGTTACATTGCTCCGAAATAATGCTTCCTTCTGAAGTCAAAATCCATTTCTGAGACATGTCATATTCAACCAAACATAAATGTCCGCACTTAAATCACATGGAACTAACCCCACTGTTGCACTGTTGATACTCCGAAAGCAGGTGGAGTGGATAATTTATGTCAGCGTTTCTTCTCTTCTTTATCCACTCCTATGCCTCATTGGTGACATTTTCATTATTTGGTCCCATGGTAGACACTTTATAACAGTTTCACCAAGAAATCAACAATTTCCATCCCACCATAAACCGTATGATAAACATATAAGAAGACAAGGTAAACTCTGTGAATATAAACCATTATTTACCGAAAATCTGCTTAAAACCTTCATCCTTAAAGCTTCCTTCCTAGACCAACGCACAGTCCCGTAACCATGTTTTCTTCGTTACAACCGTGTCTATTCACAACCAGCAGACCGCGACAAACAACTAGAAAAACAACTCAAAAACGTAATTATAACCAAGGGAGTTAAAGATCACACGTGGGAAACTCTCCCAACGACAGCATCTCCTACAAGCCAACTGAAATCAGATGTTGCCAGAAGCTACACATCCAACCCTCTGGTGACAATTCTTGAACGTAAAATTAAAAACATCAATTATCCTGGGAGGCATTGTGCAAGTCTGTCTACAAGGAAAACAACCAGAACAACTCCATAATTGAGAAGGACGCGATTCTAAAACAAAACGACTTTAGAAACCAATTGAAATTGTTGAAATGAAAATCATCAATCAATTTGACAATGTTGAGCTCCGACTGAACAGAGACTACGGGCTTTATTCTAACAATTTAAGCTAACACTATTTTATTAGCTACAAGCTATTTATACTCGCATATTCTTACCATTCATGCAATCAAACACATTCAAGTCGTGAAATCACTCAAAGACAAGACTTTGCAAAAAGTACATATATTTAAGATAACAAAATACAGGTCTTTACTCGGCGATCTCCGCTCCTGGTCTGCCAACTTACCTGTCCGTGCACTGGACATCAAACAGTTCAAAAACAAGCGGCAAAACTCTTACCGTAAACATTTTAATAATACAATTCCCACACTCCTCCCCATTTTGATAGGGTTTCCCTGTTAAATAATACATAAAAGAAATACAAAAAGAACATCAGTGAGAACATGATATGATCTGATTATTCAGTACTGTCCGGAATAACGAGATCCTTCCTAACAATGGTATTTTCTCTATGAGTTCTCTGCTCGTATTTCACTTTAACAAAATTACCCAAAGCCTGGGTAACGACAAAACCTCTCGTAAAATGTTGTTTTTTTAATTTTGGGCAAGCCAAAGCTTTGACGGCCACTTAATCACCAAACAAAGAACTCACGAGTAACATAAGACGGTAATGAAATCAACACCCGTTTTTCTTTAGCAACTATTTGTTTGTCGTAGCAAAAATTCTCCTCCTGGAATTCAAACAAATCATCGTCAATCATACGGTATATAGGGCTAGATCTGCCAAACAAAGCATAAAACGGAGGAATACCAGTAGTACGATTTTAACAGCATTTTGAGCTGCTACAATTTGAGGCAAAACAATGTCCCATTCCTTTTCACTTTCTACAGTTTTTAACATTGAGGATTTCAGTGTTCTATAGGAACGTTCCACCGGATTAGCCTGCGGGCGAGCCACTGGCGTAAAATGACATTTCACATTCCATTCTCTCAAATACTGTTGGAAGGCTTACGAGGTAAACACGGAACCGTTATCACAGTGCAAGTGTGCTGGTGGACCAAAAACACTAAATATTCTATTAAGAATAGTAGTTGTAGCAACTGTGGTGGCTGACCCAAGCGGCCACGCTAAAACAAATCGTGTTAGATCATCATTAACGGTGAAAATGTACTCATAAACCGATGAGGTTCGGGGAAGCGGGCCAACAAAATCACAGTGTATAATTATCCTGTATTCGTCATTCCTAGTGGCGCTTTACGCACTACGTGAGGTCCTTCTACACAGTCTTTACACTTAGCTATTTACATCTCAACGTCACTCAAACGGATAGTTGGATCCACCATTCTAGCCAGTTCAAAAGTACGGGTTGAGGAAAAAATGTCCTAAATTATGAGCACTTTTAATTGTATCTAATTGTTTGAAAGCAGATCGTGTTACATCAAAAACAGGTAAATCGAACTCATCGTCAATAATAGCGGCTCTACTTAACACATCACTCGGAATATTGTCTTTTCCCTTCACATGTTCCATTTCGAACAGATGTTCAGCAAGTTCTAACGCCCAACGTGCACATTTTTCAGAATTTAAAGTTTTAATAAAAAGTAAAGGTTTATGATCTGTGCGCAATACGAAAGCCCAAACCACAGACAATGCTTCACAGTGTACCGTAGAATAATTACGTTCAGTTTTTGACAGTTTTTTGGAAGCATAGCTCACAGGATGTTCAAATCCACATTCATCACTTTGTAGTAACACACCAGCTAAACCCGTTTGACCGGCATCAGTTTGTACGATAAACTTTGGAGCAGAGTCACTAAAATGTGGATGCTTTAATACAGGTTCAGAAATAAGCTCATCAAAGGCAAACTGTTCAGTTTCTGTCCAACAATATTTTTGTTTTTCAATAACACGACCTAGCGGTAATACAAGATCTGAAAAACCCTGTATAAATCTATGGAAATAAGTGCACAATCCGACAAACGAACGAATTTCTTCCCAAGATTTGGGTATAGGATAATTCGAAACCGCTCTTTAAGCCATGGTTGCACCCCAACAGACGAGATACGGAAACCCAGATATTCTGTCGTGTCTTTGAAAAAATGACATTTCTCTTTCTTTAATGTAACGCCAGTTTTTGTAAATCGTTCTAACATATGACGTAATGTTATCAAGTGTTCTTCGGCTGTTTTTGAATGTATACAAAAATCATCAAGAAAAATCATTATTGAATCTGTGGACAAACCGGACAGTAACAAATGCATAATTCTCTGAAAGGAGAGAGGCGCTGTTTTTACTCCGAAGCACCTACGAGTCAAAAATACATACTATACCTGAAAATAACGCAAGTCAGGATACAAAACTTACATTACTTTTGTTATTACTGAAAACAACTGATTAGACATCTAAAATTATATTCTTATTTCTTAATTCTTACGTTTAAATAAGTTTGAATTCATAAGTATTTTAACACATTTAAGAGTCTGTTATACATGTATGTTGAGTCATTCCAGCCGCGTGTAGTCGATCCGAACTCAGTTCGAAATATCAAGTTCATACCATAATAATACACTCCAGGCATATCTCTAGTGTATCCTGGCGAGCTTTCTAGATCAAGAGAAAAAAGTTCTAACAATCATTATTAGGCATCAACTTGGCTTTGACAAATTTCCAGAGCGCTGCCTGAAACATACAATGCAATATTTTGAACAATACACCTCATATATCCGTATAAATAACCTGGGCGACCAAGGCGCAACAAATATTTCAGCACACGACATTCTACATCATAGTAACTGTTTTAGTACGTGTTTTATCGGTGCTTAGTAGTCAAGACTTTTCCTTTCATGCAAGCGGAATGAAACCATATCTGATATTAACCTCATACTTTTAACTTTCGATCAAAATCAAACATAAACAAAACCTGGCTATAATGAAACTTACAATACACATTTTACATCATTTAAAACTCTGGAAAGGACTGATGAAACATGTTAAAATCTCTATATTACTTTGAAAACTTACTTCATATGTCGTAATTCTAACATATCTGAGTATTGTTTATTTTTTTTTGTAACTGGACTAAGCTTTCTGTGTTTAAACCAATTCTTTCTGTCTTTACAAATGCCATTCCATCATTCGACATTTATTCTTTTACAATTTAAGCCATTACAATACATATGCAACTTGTTTGAGTGGCATTTAGAAGTTGGAATGACATAGAACACGAGACTTAATATATGGATGAGAACTTCTTCTTTTATTGTGGAACGACGTTTCGGTGTAGGTACTAACACTGTTATCAATTACGCTTGATAACGGTGTTAGTACGTCGTTCCACAATAAAAGAAGAAGTTGTCATCCATATATTAAGTCTCGTGTTCTAATACATATTCACTTAAAAATACATATTTTCATTCAATACTAAACTCAACTCATTACATTTATATACATGCTTGTTACTTAACTTTCTATCACCATTTGTTACAATTATTTAACAAACACTACATCAATTTCCCTTTTAAATATTTACAATTATTTGTGCTTTATAAGAAAAAAAGTTTATGACGATTTAGCAGTAATATATATTACACGAACTTCATTCAATGCATGGTAATGCTTGAATAAAATATGCCCTTGATATGGAGTTACTACAATTTTAGTTACAACCGAATATTGTAAAATAAAAGCAGTATTATATTGAAGCAAATCAATCAATAGAGATTTATAGTGTCAAACAACATTAGAACATTTACCCAATCTATAACAACATAAATTTTGAATACAAACATTAAGGTTTTCCATTTAATAGAGAATATAAAGGTTAACATTTCAGTAAAAGATTCCTTTTTTCTTTCTTGAGTTGTTTACGCGTTTTGGTCATTTTGAAAAGTTACACTACCAATTAAGAGCTAGGAAAATATCTATATCTGTGCTTACGTTAGCCCATGTCTTGTTAATGTGCTCTCCATGCTATTAGTAACAGACCTTCTTTGTTCACTATGTACACAGCTGGACAAATGCGTACACAACTGGACGAATGCGTAGCTTGATGTCCATTGGTGTCCCACCCTAAATGTATTTTCACAGTGGGAAACTCGAAGTCTGTTCAGCTTGTGTTATGTCATAAAAGGTTTTTTCTACGCGTGTTTTGAATTTAGAAAATCTGTTGTTTCCTCTCGCATAATAGTACATCAAGCTTTATTTTTGTTACTATATTTGCCATGCGGACTTTTCTAACTAAGTGTTAGTATTTGTCCGTCTTTCTGTTTTTGTGAGTCCAGTTTGTCCAAAAGTAAAAGTTGTCGTTTAAAAATTGTGGTCTTGTAGTTGCCTAAAACCTAAAATTTTACCCGGGTTCACTGCAGTCTTTCTTATGTTGCCTCCTGCGATTGCAAGTGACAAATGCATACAATTAATTAACTAAATTTAAGTATTCACATGTGTTTTATTTTATTTTAGTGATTTAGTGATCTAAGTTGGCCCCTATTAGACGTTTAGACTTAGACGTTTTGGCTGTTAGACGTTCTGACCGGCTACCGTTCTAACGACTGTGGGAGCTTATCAACTACTTACAATTTAGTATACTCAATTTGACCCTAGTTTTGCAATTCCGTTCTTTTCCTTGATGCCTTGATCCTGTACTTTCATCTTGATTCTAGTCCTTACTCTATGTACAATTGACTTAATCTCTGACTAGAACTGCCTCCCAAAGTATCACCACTAGTCTCTCTCCGACTCTCTAAGTATATCCCCATTTTATCTACCTCGTAACTACCTTATCGCTTGTTTCAATTCCCCCGCCCGAAATGAAGCTTGACAAAATACTCAATTCTGATTGGTCAATTATTACATAAAAGCGTTACCTATACTCCAATAGTCGTTCTCTCTCTCATTGGTCAATAATATATAAACATTTAAAAAATACATCATTACACATTCATTTTTTTGTCGTTTGTCTTGGTTGGAGCTCATGCTGATAAATATAGGCGTATTATTTCATACCCCTCTTGTAGTGCTTATCCGCCCAATGAATTACGGTTTATACGCCTTCCAGAAGTTTCTCGATGATGTTTAAGTACCACTTTTTGGTGTTGTTCCTTACTGTACTCAACCATATAGAGGATACACAAAATCTGGAATCAGGGGAAAGACATAACAAGGAACATGTCCAATTTAACTACACCACTACGGAAAGTGTCGCAGTTTTGGAAGGTACAAGTTCTGAAAGTCAACACGATTCAGGAACAGAAAAAGATAATTTATTTAATTATAGCTATTTCTTGAATCTATCTACTACTACAGAACCGGAAAAACGTCCATGGATAATCTTCTCGGAGAGTGATTTTTACTATCAACCAGACCTGTCACAAACCAACCGGCATTTAGCTAAGGATGCAACATACTTTGTCTGCGGCTCCGAAGTATTATGTAACAACTCTGTCTCTTACAGAAAGCCTCTGTGCTCTTTGGAATGTCAGCCGTGTCAGTGTGACAAACTGTGTCATTTTTATGGAGACTGCTGTGCTGACAAGTTATTTGAAGAATCACCAAATATTTCATCAGCGCCCAACCCATACTTGATCTGTTCTACTGACAGTTGGACCACATGGAATGATTCAGTCAATATATTTATGATAGGAATTTGTCCACCAGACTCCGATCATATTATTTCACGAAAATGTGAGTTTGCAGACAAAACCATTCAGTTAGAAGCTACTCCCGTAAGTCTTGTCGATTCTAGCGTGACTTACAGAAACAGGTTCTGTGCTGAATGTCATGGTGTGACCGATTATGAGGTTTGGAGACACGAAGTTATCTGTTCGTTGTGGTCTTCCATACAAACCGCAACTTCCAAGGCTGATTTATGGCGGATTGTGGTGTCAGACAGAGCATGTGAAATTGTCACCAAACCGCCGGACTTTGTTTCTATCAGGGATTGTTACCCAGTAGAGTATCAGGCATGTAATGCGTCAGGAAAACTTATCAAAACGCCCGATCCTGTTGTGGAGATACTCTGTCGTATGTACTCTCAGCCTGTGCATTACTATGGACAAGACCCTTTCTTTGAGTCTTATCGAAATATATTTTGTTCTATCTGTGACGGTAACATTATAAACCCGTCTTCATCTTGTTCTAGGATTTTATCGCCAAGTGTACCTTACCCACTGAACGTGTTGCTTGATTTTAATCCTACTTCTGAGATGAACATTAAAGATACCAACTGTGGTCAAGGTCAAGAATTTGATCCATTTTCGGTAAGTTAATTTTCATATTGTAGAAATAATAACCAATTTTAAAAATCCTGTAACTCTTAAACGTCATCGTATTGCACCTGTGTATTATTTCCAAATTTATCGCTTAGGAGTTATAGAGTTTGATTGCTCGTCTATTGTTGAAGCATCCACCTCTACTTCAGGAAACCAGAAAGGCATAGTTCGTTTCTATGTGGCGCGCTTATAAACGTTTCCTTTGCATATCGATTACTCCGTGGCTAGAATACGTTTTCCAAGTCCTAGAGTATGCACAATTTGAAACCAAGACGAATAGGGTTTAACCCCTTTGTTGTATCTGTTTTTTGATCTTGTTTTCGTTGCTTTGTTTTTGGACAAATTTGATCAAGTCCATCTATTACCTGACAATATTTTGTTACAGCAAGTTTAGCAATAAAATTCTACATTTTGTTTTTGCAATAAATTTTTCTAGTTTTTTAAGGAATACCAAAATGTTTTGAAATAATCGAACGACCGACTGTTGACATAGAAATGAACGATTTCGGAATAAAATATCCGTTTCTCCATTATTGCTAAAATGTCATTTCATTTGCATGTTCAGTGTATTTTCATATTGTCTAAGTTTCTTTTTAGTAGTAGCTCTTACAAAACTGCTTAATGTTTATTTTATAAACGGGTTTCATTCGGCTTAATCGGTCAGAGAATATAGTTTTATAGAATGCAAGTTTTACTTGTACTTTGGGCTGAGTGATCCAGAGCGCACACTTCTAGAGGGTACGCCTCTGGACCATAGATACCTTCACTTCTGAGTTCGCGAGTTCAAGCACTCGCTGGTACTCTATGCGGGTTAGCCTGTCAGCTGTCAGCGGAATGTCTTGGGTTTTTGGTAGGTGTATTCCAGCTATTCCGCTAGCTTTCAATAAAAAATAAGATGAAAATAAAAGGTTTTCAAGTGTATGTATACTTTTTCGACCAGCCTACACCTTGTTTATGTTTTGGGTTTCATGTGGCATCAAAACTGTCTTAAAGTTACACTAGGCGTAAATCCGAGCCTGCTAGAAGCGGGTATTGCATTGGTCATAAATGCACAATGGAATATTCATAAAAGTAACATAAGCACTCAAAATTAGGGTTTTACAACAAATTCTGATTGCCTTGATTTCAACCAACTTTGAAGTTTATGCATAAACTAAAACAATTACTTTGAAATGAAAATGATTAAGTTTCTTCAAGGCTAGTAATAGCCAGGAGAAATCATGCAATAATTCGAATTCAGCGTAAGGAAGGCCGGCCATTTTTCCTCGTATGCCTCAAGTAAAGCTTTTGATTTCGCCGTGTTCATGAACTTATATGGAATGAGTTAAGATTTTGAATAGTGGATTGGGGCGGGGCTAATTAACGTTTGACTTGGTGTAGCGTCGGTACATCTTAGGGTGGCTCAGTTTTGACAACTGATTGACACATCCACTTAATAATACTCTGACAGAAAATTCATTTTTTAGTCTTTTAGTTATTATAAAACTCTCCTCCAACCTACAAATTTGATGTTGGAATTATTGGAAAGCCTCTTACTTGTACTTCTTGAGAAAATATATACATTTTTCAAAAAATTCTGTGATAGTGCAAAATTCGGATCTTTTGAGTGGGTATGTTACTTTAACACTAGAAATTAAAACAACCTTTACTTCCAAATTACGATATCTCCCGTTTTATATAACGTAACAATTTCCTCTTAGTTTTCCTGGGTGGTGTTACTTCGAGGATGTTGGGTGTTGGTTGGAATACGAGAATGCCATGTCCTTTTGAATTATAAAAAAATTGCAGCTCTACAAAATGTTAAGGACTGCATTTAAGCAGGGTGTGACTTTAAAACAGTGTTGAAGTTCAGACCCATGTCTCTAAATTGTATCTTTTTTGTGCATACAATTATATTTATTACAACATATCTTATACATTA
>JAVFBZ010037655.1:0-10768 GCA_032466195.1 Katharina tunicata
TTTCTTTGTATCTTAACGTTGTTACCATTTCAACTGCCTTTTTTCAATGTCACAACATTAATTAGTAATGTCAGCATTAAATACGAATATATCCTTCTTTTGGTCGGGTAGAAAACTTATATTGTCATAGTTCATTTTACAAACAAACGATTTGTATATAATGTTTTCATATCCTGTAATTGAATCTCAGTACGTTGGATGTTAACTTAAATAAATAAATCAATAAAAAAAATGTGTGTTTTATCACTCTAATAACCATGGCTGATGATTTGGTTTACATATCGGAGACGAGGTGAGATTTGTTTACTTTCTGTTTTGCCAGGCTGCCTATTTTCCAAGGTCCGAACCCTACATTTCTGGTGCCGCTTCTGAACATGAAAACTCTCCCAGATTGGCAATGTCAAACTGCAGGTAATCCAGGCTGTAATTAATCACCGTCTCCCATTATCCGGATTATCAAAATAATTAGTCTAGAACAGTTTGTGGGGTGAAATTCGAGCTTTCTAGGCCTACTTATAATGTTCAAGACGTTAAATTTTAAACGATTGCTAAATTGTGTTGGTTAAGCAAATTCGACCTTTAATTCATACCAAATTAACAAATGATGGGCCTATGCTTCTTGCAAGAAGCAGAAGATATTTTATGAAGATATATATGGATCTTTAATGTGCTGTTACTCTCTATATTGCAAAGAACACCAAAGGTTTAAAATTTAAAATTTTTTTTTACAGAAACAGTGGCGCTTAACAGCACAATCGAGTATGTTTCTATGACGTCAAAAATACAGCTGGTAAGACTTTATTATTTAATTTTTAACAAGGAAATTCAGTCAGTGAAATGAAGGCACATGTATGTTACATTGACCGTGAGTCGAGTCAGCTGAAATAGGGAGGTTACTTGGTCGTTAATGCATATGTATATGAGTCTATATTTATACAGTGTATGTGTGTCATTCTATATGTATATGTGTATGATGTACATGTGTTTGATGTATATATGTATATGTGTTTGATGTATATGTTTTTTATGTTAACTTTTCCGCATCTTTTGACATAACCCGATGATTGCTTTTATGCACAAGCCCGATGTCTCAGTTTTCTAGTCGATATCACACTCGTACCTGTGCTACATGTTACATACAAACGCACAATTAAATACAATCGGTTGTAGATCTATTGTCAAATCTCACGTAAACAACAGCGGCCAGTTGTTCAAAATTGTATTAAGCTCAAACCATTGTTGTATGACTTGACGTTGCAATACAGTTTCTTTGTTACGCTATTCAATTAAGCCTGGTTTAAATTTTGAGCCTCATAGCGCAGTGCATCACTTATATACAGGTATGTAGTCAAAGTATGTATCAATAGCTGCTGCGTAGGAACGTAATCACTTTCATCCATTTGTAAGGACGTATTTCATACATGAGCAGAAATATGTACGCCAAATAATACATTCAGTGCCCGATTTAGAGTAAGAGAGGCCCGAGGCTATTCCTCGTGCATGGCCCATCAAAATAGGCAATGGAATGAAAGGGACTGTAGTGAAGGATTTTCAGAGACTGCTTTATGTTACAACAGCATGTGTATAAAAGGCTTATGACATGCGGTGTTGAATATATAATAGGCCTACACCTTTGCCGGAGGTCCCTTAGATTTTAAGCCCCTAGGTTTCAGTCTGCTAAGCCTCCTAAGTAAATCGGGCAGTGGTTACATTAATATTTTGACAAATAATAACTTTAGTTTGAATCCTAATTTCAGTTGACAACACAAACGCATCTAGTGCAATTATAGCGAAGAACCAATTCGTCGCTTTCATAACATCGAACTTCCTTTGTCGTCGAAGCTTTCTTATACTCAGTAACAATTAAATAATGACGTCGTGTGTGGGTTCATTTGAAAATGTGTCTTTTATCCATAAACAATAGATCAATAGATAACATTTAAGAATGTTGTAAAATGGCAGTTCCAAAGAATGATTTCTTAAAATTTTCCCACTACTCGTAGCGAATAAATAAAAGCAAATAGTTGTTTGTGGATTTTTTCGACTATTATTCAACTACTTTTATAGTGAGCCCCTAACAAGTAAGCTACACTCAATTCTACATGAGTGTTTCAATGACAGCGAGAACTTGTTCAACATGACAAAAGTTAAGGGTTTTGTTACAAGGTATTTTATTGTGTGTTAAGAAACACATTATTACACTAGTTCTTGGGTTTATCGTTGCTTGTATCCTATCCTTGTAATTCCGGCACACCTTCTTGGCGTTTCCTTTGTATGTTCGAAGTGTGTTTGTCTATGCTCTTGTTGAATATAAAAAACATGTCAAAATAAAGTTAATCAACTGTGAAAAATAAATGAATCTTCAAACTATAAAAGCTGAATTGTCATTGTTAACTTTTGGCTCATGTATAGCGTATTCAGCAATAGAAGATGGGAGCGGTCTTTTGTTAAATGGTTAAGTTGATTGACAGCCCTTTTATTAATTCAAATCAACTTGAATAGTAAAGTGGCGATAAAGCCACTCTACCGTCTACTTGAAGTTTCTGTTTGTTTGTGTGTGTCTTCAATGTAGAAATCAATCGTTTGAAAGGCGTGTTAATTAATACTATTGATTTTTCGTTCGTTCTCTCCTCTGTTCTCTAATTCACATTTTCGTTCGTTCGTTCTCTCGTTCGTTCATGCCTTCTCCCGTTTGTTCTTTCTCTCTTTCATTGTATGCTCTACCTTGTCTTACCACAGGTATCAGGTAGTCTGTTAGCCGCCTCAGCCATCCACATCCTGCTGGGTGCCACTGGACTCATGGGTCTACTCATGAAGATTATAGGACCCCTCACAATCTCCCCCGTCTTGGTCCTGATAGCAGTGTCCTTGATTCCACCTACAGCCGAGCTCATGGAACCTCACTGGGGTGTGTCATCATTGTACGTATCTCTTCTCATCAAATCATGATGAGTTTCACAAAGTACAGCAAAGCTACGTCACTTAAACAAATCCCAAAGACGCTCGGTTATTCTAACATCCCATGCGTATCTTTGGTCTATTTTGTCATAGCACGTGGGTAAATACTTTTTATTGTTGCCTTAGGTTAAATTTGATTTAATGCAATTTAACGCCTATATGCGAAACCATAAGATCTCAATTCCTTAAGATTGAGTTTCAGGTTACGATATTCGTTAAGTAAGACAGCCTCGAAGCCCTGGTGCTTTTTGAGCTAATGGTCATCAGGAAGCCGATTTCTTACGTTGTCCTGTCTTGTTTTATCCTGTAAATGTATCGTGGCGTCTTCTGTCTTGCCAGCGTTGTTTAGGGTAGTTTACTCCACCGATTGGACTGGCACCTCATCATATGAGTTACATACATTGAAGTACGGCGTAAAACCCCAATCAAACAAACACACGAATCTAGCCATGCTTGGAATGTCTGGTATGATACATTTTAAGAACTGTTAATTCTTTAATGTAAATCACCAGACAGCGACTGCCATCCACATAGAGGAAAAAAGTGAAAGCCTGGTGTTTTTATTCCCCTTTTTAACTACCTTTCAACGCCTTCAAGTAAAAAGTTTAGAAAATGTCTATATTTTGGAGAGTAGGTTAAATTTGCAAGCTTACAGAAAGGGAATAGACGGCAAATACATATGAAACTCAGTGCGGAGTTGAAACTTGACAATACACCATGAATTACTGAGGTCAATTAGTCGTAATACCCCAATTAACCAATCAATCAATCAATCAATCAATCAATCAATTGGTAACTCAAGTTTACCAGTCTCCTTTTTCATGTATTTTATACAATATATATGTTACAAATACAATAAATACGTGATTCTATAGCATTCTGTTGTTTTCAGCACGTTCCTGCTGTTCCTTGTCTTGACGGCCTATCTGGAGTTTGTTCGTGTGCCGATGCCAGCGTATCGACGGGGGAAAGGTTGGCACTGCTCACCATACCCGGTTTTCCAAGTATTAGCGGTAAATATTTACAAACTAAAACACTCACACCTGTCGCCTTTAATTCTAGCCGTGTGACCGCAGCAACCAGGCTGATATGTTCGTGAACAGTACCCTGATACAATCACGTGAGACAATTACGGTTTCAAGTTACAAATTCTCAATAAATTGCCATTTTTTTTAAGACTGATATAACAACTCTATGTTTCATTGTACCAGATAGGTTGATTGATTGATTGATTGGTTGGGATTTACGTCTTATTCTTGTTTCTCTCTTATATATATTTTTGTATATACATGTATATGACGACATGTTAGCTCAATTGATGAAAGAAACCACCCTAAACTACGGCAACATGAAATCGCAATAAATTGTCAGGACAGGAAACAGGAAAGCACAAAAAAATCGGCTTCCTTAATTCCCTTAGCTCAGAGAGCAACAGGGCACAGGAGACTCGCATCCAGCCACCCGCCAGCAGAAAGGCAGTTGAGTTTACAAATGCCCTAACGTATATTATGCTTCTTCCATGCTCGTTGTCCCGTTGGTTACATTTAGCCTTTGTTAAATATTTACTACATCTATCTGTGCTCGATGCTTTTATTTGTGAAAAACGATTTTCCAAATCTCTCTATGTTTGGTTCTTTCATTTCGGATGAAATTGTCAATCAAACCTCCGCACTATAGACACTTTCAGGGTTTGTTTTCAATAGCATTTTATACTCTTGAAAAGTTCATGTCACACTACGCCGATTTCTTTGAAAGATGTCCAAAGAAATCGGCACAGAAATTGCTTTAATGACGTCACGCAACAATAAAAAAATCAATGCTGCTGCTCATAGCTATCAAATCCGTCCAACTAGTTCAGATTGCATCCGACATAATTTGTAGCGTGTCCCCAAAAGCCGACTGCATCCAACTACTCGTCCAGTCGAGTAACATCGAACGCAGCCGGCTTAGTGTGGCATTAGCTAAATTCAACGCCAGTGAAATGTAAATCTTAACTGAACAAAATCCTGATATTTCCCCAACTTATAATTAAGAAAGAGCATTTTTTTCACTTTAAATGTAGTTCGCTTTCAGCGTTTGTTATCAACTACATGTAGTCCTTTACCTTTGTGTGTTCCGCAGATCTTGGTGTCTTTAGGTCTGGGCTGGCTCCTATCCTACATTCTTACAGTCACAGGCACTCTCACTGACGACAGCACAGCCGTCGAGTACAGAGCCAGAACCGACTTCCAGGCTGAGGCCATTCAGCAAGCTAATTGGTTCTATTTCCCATATCCAGGTAATCTAATCTTCTCACATATCTTTACATCATCTGTTTTTACTTTTGATAACGTATGAATGCCGACAAGGGAAATCAATTAACCTGATGTTGGTGTCAATTTGAGCTGTCTTGGCTTTTTGTGCTGTTTATGTTCTATTGTATCAAAATCAGTTTTATTTGTTTCATCACATAATACGTCAAAAGCTGTTAACCACGGCATTTTTTTTTCGATTGCTAACTTCGCTATGGCCATCTTGTTTCAAGGTCAGTTTGGAGTTCCTCGTTTTAGCTTGGCGCTATTCTTAGGAATGACGATGTGTGTTTTGATGTCTGTCGTGGAGTCTCTGGGGGATTACATAGCTGTCGGGACTATCTGTAGTGTCCCCCGGGCACCAAGCCACGCCCTTAACAGAGGAATCCTTATGGAGGGCCTGGGCAGTCTCATTTCCGCGGCTCTCGGGGCAGGTCACGGCACAACCTCGTACAGTGAAATGATTTCAGCCATCGGACTTACAAAGGTCAACTTTGTCATCCTTAACAATGTCTAAGAAGAAGATTTGGAATTTGTTTGGAAGGTGTTGCGCTTTATTATGGGTTGCTTTCAGATTCAACCAGAATACTTTTTATCATTACAAGCTTTGAATATCTTGTTTAATACACCTTCTTTAGCTTCCTGTGGCCTAATTGTGCTCTCTGAGCTAAGAGGTACCAGGAAGCCGATTGTTGCGGTGTTTTAATTTTCGCTCTGTAAGTGTATTGTGGTGTCTTCTGTATTGTCACGGTCGTTAATGGGGATTTCCTCCACCGATTGCGCTGGGACGCCGTCATGAGTGAAATAACCTTAAGTACGGCGTAAAACACCAACCAAACAAACAAATAAAAATACTCTAGGTTGTAGAACAGAAATTTAACTCACGTTCTACTGACTTATATGTGTTTGATAGTAGGCCTAAATAACATATGTTACTAAAAAAGTGACCGTTTTCACTTTTTTATTGTGTTTGTGATACATACAACACAATCGAGAAGATTAGATTTTTAAAGAAACATTTGTCCTTAACCTTATGGATAATATACATAAGTTTTAAATCACTAGAGCAACTCGTCCGGTTCAAACGTTGAACGGCGGAACGGCTGAATCCATTTTCAGCACGACATCGACTTTACAACGTTCAACTTTCATGTATTCAATCTACATAAAGTTTACTAAACCAAAAACCCCTGTCACATTCTATATTCACCTGCAAATCAGCCAATTAGACTCTGATTTACAGACTTTCACTTCCGTTTTTCATATAGGAACTCCATGATGTGGACAGGACAATGGACAATGTTGACATGTAAATTTACCGCTGTTTTGGAGATATAAATATAATTAATAAAATTTTAATTTTTCTGACCGTAAGTCCGTCCGTCCGTCCGTCCGTCCGTCCGTCCGGGATACTTGTCCGGGCTGTATCTTGGTTGCTATTTAACGTTTAACTCTTCGCGTCTCTTGGGTTATCATTTCCACCACTCACTCGTGCAATATTAATGGTATTCAAACTTTACTGTGTAATATCCTCTATATTTTTCTCTGTAGGTTGGCAGTCGTCTGGTGTTCATTGTTGGAGGTATAGTAATGATGATTTTAGGAGTGATTGGAAAGTTCAGTGCCGTGCTAATTAATATACCACATCCAGTATTAGGCGGCTTGGGTCTGCTCACGTTAGCCACGCTCTTCGGCATGGGCATACAGATTCTACAGACAGTGGACCTGGGGAAATCTCGCAGCGTGGTATCGATTGGAATCTCAATAGTACTGGGAATTCTCATCCCTACCTGGGTCAGAGGAAAAACGCCGGATGGCACAGAGCGAATTAATACAGGTATTTCGTGAAGATTTTATTTTCTTCATATGTGTTCATGAAATCAATTACCTAAAAATCTATAGCCCAACGAACTTTGATATACGTGCATGTGGTATATAAATGTTACAATCATTCACATTTTTTCTCGCAAAAAACCCTCATTTACGTTTTGAAAGACTAGCCCTATTCCTGTAATTCTGCATTACATTTAGTTATCCTTTACAACAATATAGTCTATACATTTTGTAACTTTGACTAATCTCTTGAAGCTGGGATGTTAAAGAAGCACGTGTATCACCTGAAATTTTGTTTTAACAACAAATCCAAAAATAATTATATTTTGCGGACCCTGTCTCTTAACAGAGCAAAAGCGGTAAAAAGGTTGTTTTAAAATCTGGGTAAATTGACTGAGTTTTGTTTATCAGGTATTTCTGACTTGGATCATGTATTGTTAGCCCTCCTGGGAAACGAAGTCTTTGTTGGTGGTATACTGGGCTTCATCACAGATATTACTTTACCAGGTATACGCTGTTTCATCATAGAGTTATTTATTTATTTATTTGGCGTTAAACGTCGTACACAAGGGTATTTGGTTTAAATGGCGACTCTGTGTTGCCGGTGTATGTCGGAAAACCAAGGAAAAACTCGTATAATACAACCGGCGATCTCCGCAGGCACTGGAGAACTTCCTTTATATACCTAAGGTCAGCACGGGAAGTCAAACCTATACAGCGGTTCCAGTGGACGGGACTCAGCCGTCAAATTGTACAATATATGCAGTAAACCACGATACGTTTTAAAGCATTGTTCCTATATCTAGATTCTCTGTTAGTTATTGTTAAAAGTGATTAAGAAAATGGTGTGTGGACGGGCCTGTGTCGTATGCACAAAGCTATTAAGTGTTTCTTAAGTTAAATTTCAGTCTTTTATTTTCCTCCACATAATTTAAATGGGAAATAATTTAGTTTCCATTTTAAATGTTTCAATGTATTATTTAGCTTCACAAAAAAATAAGAAAGATGTTTATGTATTTAAAAAAAACGTTTGAAAATTGGCTAGTTTTTCTTGTCTGTAAGAAATATCTAACTAGCTTTATTAATACAGGCCCAGACTCATTTAAAAAAGATCTTAAGGTAACTTAAATACAAATAGTGGAGTTTATACTTGCAACTAATTAAATAAAATACACCGAGAAAAACTAGTATGATCCTCTATTTGATAGAATTGTGTTGGTATATAACTGAGCCATGATGAGGCCTGGAATGTTAAAAATCTTTATAGAATAATATTTATCTCCTGCCAAAAATTCAACATCTCATTCCTGTAGAGTAAGGGAATGTCCGCTGGTCGAATAATGTTCCAGTTACCTTTTTATTTCATTGATGTGTAACGTCGTACTTAAGGGTATTTTACTTATGAGCGTTGCGGCTGTATGAAGAAAAAGTGGTATGCAACTCTGCGATCTTCGACGCCACCGGAAAAGTCCACAGGGCGATTCGAACCTATAACGGGTAATGATCGATTGAAGGAGAGTCCAACGCTCAACCAATTGAGCGACGGCGTGGCCTTATTCTTTTCCCTATAGTATGAACAATATCTTTTCGTTTGTTTGTACCGTTGCATTACTTTTGTCGTCAGCTAGTCGAATATAAATCTTATCGAATATAACGCAATTAACTGTGTAAAAACTATTCGTAGTCTCAGTGTGATTGTCTTCCTGTTTATATGGTGCCACCACTTAAAAGCTTTTGGGCCAATCAGATTCAACAAAAATGACAAATACCTAAACTCCAATGATACTTAATGTGAGACTAGTTACACCATTATTAAGGTCCTACTAACACTTTCTACATGTTATTGTTTTTTTTTTCAGGACCACGGAGTCAGTTTGAAGAATTCTCTGGTGACAAGAATAAAACAAGAACGGGTGAATTCAAACAGGAGAGGCACGCGAGGCTATACGAGCTGCCTTTTATCCCAAACCGAGCCTTCCGTGGCAAATGGGCCCGATATATCCCTTTCTTGCCTCAGTACCGTGAGGACACACAAAAAGTTGGGGTTTTATCACAGTCCAAAGATCAGGGCCATTTAAGTGGTGTATGATTGATTGGGGTTTTACGACGTACTAAAGGTTATTTCACTCATGCGAGATGGTGCACGACGAGACAGCCAAATTCTCGAAGGAAATCGCGATCATTTGACCTACAGACCAAGATGGCAATTACGTGAATTAAGTGAACATGGGCATGCGAAAATGTATGTGCTGAAAATATGTATTTTAACGTTGAGCAAAGGTGAAATTTAGAGTGAAAGTTGTGAAGATGAGTTATGTCATTAACAATTGTATATAAAATCACGGGTGAAAACTGAATTAATGTAACTAACTGATAATGTTTTAAAATATTTTCCTCGATTTATAGTGTTGCTTGTTTATTACAATGGGCTTTATTAAGTACCACAAACTATATGTATTTTGCGTGTTACTCGTTTGTACCTGTACGTATTTATTTAAAGTTCAGAGGCATTTCTAGTACAACTTTATCAAACCGAGTATGATGCGGTGGAAATAATGGTTCTGAAATGGATTTCGTAGCCAACAAGCACATTTTTTTTTCTTTTTTCTTACGATTATTACATGATTTGCTTGTAAAGAAAAAAAAAACTAATCTGTAATTCAAATATGTAAACATACGAACATGATATCTACAGATGAAAGTAATTATAAATAAAGTTCTGTTTTTAATTTTCTGCCTCTTATCTAGTTTTTAATGACTTTATGTCGATTGCTTGGCTCGCCCATCGCCTTTTGAACAACGAGCCGTCCAGAAAAAAAGTTCAGGGGGGAATCGGACCGCCTCGGGATGTTGGCTTGTTTTTCTCATTTCCATCCGCAGTGTAATAATTTCTATATAGCCTACTGTCGGGACCATTAGACATCTGCATCCGTTACAATGCTCTCTGTGGGCATAGGGGTAGAATGCAATCGGCAAAACCTCGCGTGAATTCTAGTTACTTCACTGTCATCACAAAGCTCGGCCGTGATAGGTGTATGAATATGCGTGAAAATCTTACATTTTGTTTACCGGAAGCCTATTTACCCCCGTATGAACAATAAACACATAAGAAAACATAGCGTAATCGAGCGAATTTCGATTGGCTTAAGACGCACAATGTTTAGTTTAGGAGTAAATAATGTTCTGAATGTAAAACAAACGGAAACTCTGGAATTTGTTCATTGCCATGACAGTTTAACCCACAGGCTGTGAAAAAGTTTCGGCCAAAATGGCGATGATCGTATCACGTCCTAGATGATGTGCGTAGTACATTCGATAACTACCGTGGGGTAGACGACAGGCCTTCAGTCTAGTTTTGTGCTTGGTATTTTACGCAAAGATACAGAATATATCTTTAAGTCATGTCACATTTGCACTATTATCCGATCGTTCTTCGTATGCATTATTGTTTGTACTTAATTTCTGTACGAAACGGTGCACTTTTTTAAAATGGAAAAAAAAGTCCATCCTGAATTTTAAGTTGTCCGCCGTGTCAAATCCAAACGGCATCTCAAACGAGGGATCAGCAGATCAGCAGTTGTAACATCTGAACATAGTTTATATTCTATGGCAGCATTCTAGAGAAGATCTAAATCTCTTCATCTCTACTTTAAATCAACATGATCCAAATATTCAACTTCAATCTA
>JAVFBZ010037665.1:0-10768 GCA_032466195.1 Katharina tunicata
GAGACAACAAAGTGCTAGTTTTGTAGCAATGTAAAAGTATCGTAACTCAACATCTGTGTATCCATACCCTAGAGAAGTTATTTTCGTTTTAAGGATAACACTCTGATGCTGAAACGTTTCTAGATCATACAAATAAGCAGACTGAGATCCCCTTGCTGGAATCGAACCCAGACCCAGAGGGACTCAGAGGGTAGTGGATTCGATTCACGCAAGTGTCTCAACCTGTTAAATTTACTAAACTAGAATCAGTACATTATCAGACAGTGTTATCCCAAAAATAAACACGGGAAATACTTTAAACGGTCACTTTCCAGACCTAAACAAAATATATATTTCCAGAGAATGTGTTTTCAGGCGCTGAGTAGCGAGTTTTGTGATGGTCTGCCGTCCGCTATATCGTATTGCTTGTCTCCTGCTTTACACCTGACGTACATTCATTGTATCTACACGAGGGATTGTGACCTTAGTGGGTGAAAGAAACCACAATGAGACACAGGGCCAGAACAAGTCGAAGAAGAATGCCACCCAACAAAACTCCTTCCTAATAGCCAAGGAGAGGTGAAGGGGATATATAGAACAGAAGTGTACACTTTGTATATAAAAGAGTGACCACTCACCAATATTAGCACTCAGGTGCGAAGGTATCGATTTTAACAGAATCATATAATACTATGTAAAAAGGATTAAATTGTCGCTGTTTGCTTTCGTATTTTGGAGGAGATTTTCAACCTTTGTCACGCGTGTGCATACCATCTAGCGTTATTAGACGAGCGGCGACAGAACCGAACAAAATCAATTAAGATTTTATAATTACACGAACACCATTTTTTATCTATTTTCGTGACAATTAAAACCGGATACAAACAGATACAAAACATGTTATTTTTCATTCACATAACTGCCCATCAGGCTTAATCGCACTTCAGTTGAAGGGCATCTTGCTAATGACTGGCATCGCCGACAGGTTTTTAAATCGAGTAAGTTTTTAATTGTTACGAAATGGTGTTTACCACTGCGGGGTTCTACAGAACAATACCATCTCTTGGTTCATCATTCCCAATTTATAACTCGAAATACAAAAGTTAAAACTAACGATACTATCTCTTCTCCAATGTATTGATTTCTTGATTTTAAGAGTGATTCTAAGGATAATAAGCAGAAGGGATACCAAAACTAGCATGCTATCAAAATGCCTATTAAGGCACAAGTCGACAACAAGATTCTAGGCTCACCTTTGGAAAATACTTCAGCCCAACAAGAACGACAGACTAACAACCTAAAAATAATATTTAAAAAATGTAAAGACGCATTTGACACTATCAGTTTTATAAAAACAAACAATATTGTCGCAGAATAAAAGTACACATTGTTGGGTCTGTTTATTGCCACAGTAAACAGTTTTCAACAACGTCACGATACAAATCACACGGAGTTGTTTCATTAAATGTTTATTTCCAATGTTGTTCTCTTTCAATTACAAAACGTGGATGAAAACTGTTCAGAGGACGAAAAAAAACTTTGATTTTGCAGAATAGAATCATAAATTACGATAAAGTAATATTTGCTTAAAGGGAATTAAAATGAGATATATATATATATATCACATATAAGACGTATGGTGTATTCCAGAATTAGATGGTAGCCAGCTGGTAGCTGGCAGATAACCCCACATACAGAAAGGGGCGACAACCCCTAAATCAGAGACAAAGGATATTTGTAGGGAAGAAGTGTACACTATGTATAAAGAAATGTGATCACTCCAAAATAATACCACTCGGTGGCGAAGTTAGCATTTTCAACTATATCCTATAATGACACATAAAGATGATTACTTTGTCCCTGTTTTTTGGGTGTTTTTTGTTTATTTTTTCAATCTTTATTACGATTGTTAAATCATCTCTCAAAAGAGCATACAATCTAGATGTATTAGACAAGCGGTGACAACACCCAGCGAAAACGCCAATTAAGATTTGATACTTACACTAATATCATTTGTATAATTCCTTGTCCTGACAATTAGAACCAGACACAGATATAACAGAATTGTATTTTGTTAACATGTCTGCCAATCAGGCTTAATCGACATTGGTTGTAAATTGACAGAATTGACAAACAGTTTTAATTACACGGCATCACTCATATAACTCAGATCATTAACAGGTTATAAGAGATGGTCAACTTTGAACATATAACGGAATGGTGGCTAGCACTGCGCAATTACTGACGTGTCTGGCATTTTTTTAGTTTTCCACAACCATACCATCGCTTCTCCAGTGTATTGATTTTCTCGTTTTTTACAGGGATTATAAGGATAACAAGCAAGACGGATATCAAAATTAGCATGCTGTTAAAATACCAATTAAGATAATTGTCGATAACAGAGTTAGATTGTAGATCAAAGTCACAACTCCGAGAAACGACAAGATATGCATGTCTTATCCTTTCTCGGAGTTGTGACTTTGGTCTACTATGCCAAAATATTCAATGGAAATCACAGTATATAGAGTTCGATTGTTCAACCAGGATTCTGGTGCTGACCTTAGGAAATTACATCCGCTCAACAAGAACGGCAGTCCAACAACCCAACAAATAGTATACAAATACTATGACACGTTTGTGACAAAAAGCTTTTGAAAAACACCTTAAGAAAATTATGATTTATTTGTTCAACCCTTGTCGCTCTTTTGTATAAAGTAAGTAATAATCTGCAATGGGATACCAAAAAATAAACGATTCACGAAAAAATGGCGAAAATGCGTTTCATTAGTTTAATAAATATTAGCTCATTGTGATATCCTTGCCGGAAACTCAAGATTTTCTCAATGCGTATTTAAAAGAAATCGTAATTTTGAGTTTTGAACGGCTGGTACGCTCGTCGTCGGTTTAGGTTTTCTTTGGGTAGATGTATAGGGTATTCTTCCTTCAATATGTGGCAAGGATGTTCCAGGGAGATAGTCCTTATGACGGTATAATAAAGCATGTCTAACAAACACACCTGCGGTCAGAACAAATCTTCTCGTTTTATAAAATATCCAGTTTTTATGGGATATTTTTTACGAGACATCACACAAAACGTTAAGAATCAAATATATCCTCTGCATATCGTGCATGAAAGTTATGATGAAGACTTCCTACCCATTCTAAACTATAAATAAACATTGTGTATATAAGTCACTGTCAGGTTAAGTGTAAAGGTTAAGTAATACTAGTATTCCGTTTTAACGGATAATTTCCAAAGGGTAAATGAGAACGTATTAAATTGGACAGAATAAGTGTCCATGTCGACTGAAGTTACTTACTTATACAAGTTGTAAAAAGAGTCTTATTATTTTTCATTACAAAAATCATATCCTTTACTTTTTCTCCCACCAATTATTTAATTTCTATATCAATCACATAAGTTGACAGCCTCAAGAGGCCTAACTGACAGCCACATTATGCACGCCTGTTAAGCAAAAAGAAGTTATCAATAGCAATAATTCGACAGAAGAAAATACGTCCAAGCAAGCAGCATAACCTCAAGTGTCACACAAAAATGATCAGATGAAGTATGTCTTCCAAGAAATCATTTTCAGTCGACTCATTTATTTATATTAAATATAACGAGTGAAATGAGCGAATGAGAAGTCTATGGAGACAAGAAAGTCGTAGCGTGGTCATGTCGGAACATGCAGAGGCTGATTCGGGATCCTTTCGTTTCTGGAATCTACACCTAGGATGTCAATCGTGGAATACTGATCAGAACATATAATGTTAATCGCTGAATTTCTTGTGCGCATGAGCGAAACCGAACCAAAGCACTTCGCGAATCATACAAAAAACAGATGAATCCAACTCTTTTTGTAACTTAAATCACACTGAAATAGAACCCTTTTCTTTTTTTCCCACCTTTAACCATGATCGTAGAAGGTCTACACAAGTATCGTATATCAACATCGGGATTGCAATAAGGATCTCAGGAGATGATGGTATGCGAAAGATCCATGCGCAGGAAGTTGGTTTGTTGTGGCCTGCTCTTGTTCCAGACTGCTATTGTTTATTGCCAGTTGCATCGTGTGTTGTTTCTGTCCACCATAATATTACACGGTCATTTAATTTATAAATATAAAACTTCTTTTGGTGGCCATTTTTCTTATCGTTTATCTTCATGCCTAACAACATGTCTACATTATAACGATTTCGTTACACGGGAGTTTGGAGAAAAATAAGAACGGTCATTAGAATTGTTTCCAACATTTCCATGGTAAATATTGTCCCACAAAAATACACATTATTGGATCCGCTTATTGTCCATGTGTACTATTTTCCAGACACGTCACGAAGACATGACAAGGAGCGGTTTCAAAACAATAAATGTCTATTTCCAATATTTTTCCCGTTGAATTTCGCATTGTTGAGAGGGCGAAACAACTTTTTCTTTTTTGCGAATAAATTCGAAAAATTAAACAAAACCATATTTTTTCTAAGTGAACTAAAATTAAAAAAAAATTTAAAATAAATTGTTCAGGCTCAAAGATGAAAGGTGCTATTTTAAATATTAGATACCTTCCAGCAGGTTGGAATCGGTGTTTAGATTTCGCAAACTCAGAGGTGAAGGGGATATGTAGACAAGAAATGTACACTGTAGAAGTGTAATCACTCAATAAAACCACCCAATGGCGAAGGTGCCACTTTCCACCGAAACATATAATTCTATGAAAAAGGATTAAATTGTCCCTGTTTGCTTTGGTGTTTTTGCTGGCGTTTTCACCATCTCTTACATGCGCTTACCACCTATCGACACGGGGAGACGAAACCGCCAATTAAGATTTTATAATTACTTGACTATCATTTTTGTTATTTCTTTTGTGACAATTAGTACAAGAAGATTGCATCAGATGTACTTTTCTTTGACATATCTGCCAATCAGGCTTAATCGTCATTGGTTGTAAATTGACAGAAGTGACAAACAGTTTTAATTAAACTTCATCTAGCTTAGAACTTGCATCACTATTGTTTTTTTTAGAGAGGGTCAGGTTTGGGCATGTTACCAAATAGGGGCTAGCTCTGCGTAACTACCGACGTGTCTGGCATTGGTTGATTGATTGATTTATTGGCGTTAAACACCACATTCATCAGGGCGGTTTTCAAAAAAACATCATACGAAAGGTATGGTTCATGTGTCCATTATATGGTTATGGAAAAAAAAGGAAAAAAAATATAATTTTTTGGTTTTGATCCGATATTAGGCAAAGAGCACAATTATCCCCAGCTACAACCCGATGGTGAGAATCATTGGAGCAGGACATCTAGAAAATACCCAGGAAAATCCAGGCCTTCCACTCAAGGGCCACTCGGAATTCATGGAATATACTGCGCACATCATCTTGGACGTGATACTATCAACGCCATTTTAGCCGAACCTGTTTCACAGCATGCAGTTAAATTGCCAATGTAGATAGATCCCAGAGTTTACATTTGTTTTACATTCACAACATAATTTACCCCTAAACTTAACATTGTGCATCTAAAGCCATAAGAAATTCGCTCGTTAACCCCATGTTTCCGTGTGTGTTTATTGTGCATACGGCGGTAAAATGGCTTCGGCGAACAAAATGTACCATTTTGAGACATATTCATACACCTATCACGGCCGAGCTTAGTGATGGCAGCAAAATAACGAGAAATCACTTGAGGTTTGGCCGATTGGTTCAAGAGCGGCAAAACCGACTAACATATATAATCAGCGGGACTGACACTGCGAGCGGGATTCAGTCTCCCATATGATGAACGTATTTGACGGATAGCTTATGCCATAGGACGAGAGTCTTGGATTGGTCAAACTGACCAGAGGCCAGTTTCACAAAGCCTTTGCGGCGTTTCGAACTCTCAGCTGTCGTGACGACACAATACCTTCAACACTGGGCGTCATAGTAACTGAGTGAGTGTAAATTTGCGAAGGCTTTGTGAAACCGGCACCAGTCTCGTAAATCTATAGTCTATAGTATCATGACACTTCGTTCGCCAATTTTACTACGTAAATGACGTCACCTTAAGGCAGTTTAACCTAGGACGAGGTCAATTACCATCGTAATAGCGGGTGGTTGGGTGTTAGCCTCCCTTGTCCTGATGCTCTCTGGGCTAAAAGGTATCAGGAAGCCGATTTGTTGTGGTGTCCTGTTTTCTGTCCTGTAAATGTATTGTGGCGTCATCTATGCTGCCAGCGTCGCTTATAATGGTTTCTTCCAGCGATTGTTCTGACACGCCGTCACATGAGTGAAATAATATTCGGTGTATAACCCCAATCAACCAGGCTTGGTGAATTACCCTGTCATTTATATGTTCAAAACTTAAATATCACAACATTTTTCAGACCAGCCATGTGTGTCTTTCAAAGATGACTTTTTGTCCCTAAGCAATAAATTTAAAAGCGTTTAATTCCCTAGGCTGACACAAGAATCAGACGAAATGTTAAACATTAACGAGCCCTTCCATACACTTTGACACTGATAGATCTAGCATATTAATAGTTGCGTAAAAACAGCTCTTTGTCTTCTAAGATCGCCCATCAAACCGATTAGTCATAGTTAGTTTTTTTGCTATTAAATATGATCAGCTTTGTGACTTTCGACGTAATGAAATTTTTTGCAAAGCATATGGTCCAGAATGATAGCCCAAGTTTTGATCAACATGATACATAATTGTTGTTAAAAACTTGTTAGTCAGCGTTTCCGGTTTGTAAGACTGTTTCCTTATACTTGCAGGCCAAGATAACAGTGTAACCGAGTGAAACCGAGTGAAAATTCAAGATCTTTACAAAGAAGTCAGAAATAGATAACATTGATGGATGCCAGCTCTCAAAATCACCACAATTTGGCAATGTAAAAATTCCAATATTCTACAAATTGCAATCAGTTGCTGTTCGATCATTTGAAGGAGGCTGCGCTGTTTTCCAGTGAGTGTACCTTTTTCGATCTTTTGTGTAAAAATTAAGTAATCCTTTGTCAAGTGTGTACCAAGCCTTTCACGAAATCATGTTGAACTTATCAATCATATAAAAAATAAGGAAATACATGCTATTACTTTAAGAAAAACCGAACCACGGACGATGGAGCTTTGAACCTGTGCAAACGGCCACCACGGACTTTCTAAGTTGAGTTAACATAAATCATTGATACAAAAAAATATTATTCCTTAAAGATATTCGTGTTGGAAACTCAAGACCTTGTTTTCAAACTCAATGTGCATTAAAACAGTCGTTATTTTGAGTTTTGAAGGGTTCTTCAGGTAAACTTATAGAGCATTCCGTCTGATATCTTGGAACCAATGTTCCAGTAAAACAGGCATTACACTTGTTTTAAAGGAAAAGAAAACTTAACATTAACCTATACCTATATCCAGAGAATGAGTTCAAAAAGGTGAAAATTATGGTATAGATTATTTGAACCAGTGCACCATAACTTTACGACACCTAGTCGAAAGTGAAAGTTCGACAACTCATGAAATCCGACGTGATTAACTCGAGGAAAACAACAATACGCGTCAGACGTGTCGCAACCTGCAGAGCGAGGCCTCAGTCTTTGCAGCCAAACGCTGTACAGTGCGGCGTTAACAAGTCGCAGACTGGTAAACAAATTCTCCCTCTACACGTCTCCAATGTGTATAGGCCTACTCGCGTCCCAGTTTCAAATTCATTTATCAAAATGCGCCAAAAAGTGCATAAAAAGTACACCATATGTATGACAATAATGAACTAGAATTGGGGATGAGGTTGTATTCTGATTGGCTACAAATTGTCTTTGGTGGATGTTGACAATCAAAATGGCAATCCACGAAGCTTCGTTTAGTATTTTACTTTGAACGAGGATTACTAAGCATTAAAATACTTTTGAAAGCTTAATTACAGTGTTTTCTAATCAGATAAAAACTTTCTGTCTGTAGTACACGTTATCAAAATGTGTCTGTTCTTAAACAAAAGGTGTACACACCTGAGACCAAAACAAATCTCTTCTTTTTATACAAAAATATCAGTTATCTCTTTGAGAGTGTGTCTTATCCAGTACACGTCTTACATGAGGTTTAGGTAAAGAACTATTCCCCCAAGAACGCCTTTTGCAGTATAAATGGTTAAGTTACATTCCGAAGTTTTAGCGGATATTTTCTAAAGTGCGAATACGAAACAATAAAGACAAAATCAAATAGACATCATATGCGAATGTAGAATAATGTAGTTTGATTTTACATGTTGTAAAAGTTGTCTCACGTTAAATACGCACAATTCATATCGTTTTCTTCCTGTCTTACCAGTTTTTGTAATTTCCATATCAATTATAGGCTGATTGCCTCAAGAGGCGTAAGTGACAGACATATTGAAATTATATATTATCTTCCACACTTGTTAAGCATTAAGACGGTATGGTGAGCAATAAGTCGACAGAAGAAAATACGTCCACACCAGCTGAATAACGACAACTGTCGCAAAAAATGTGATGTATCTTCACGGTATAGCCATACCCTAGAGAAGATTTTCCAGTGTTCCACGGCAATAAGGAAGTCATTTTGTAGTGTCTTCTGCTTTTTCGTTCTCTTCTTGTTCTGTGTCTCGATGTTTATTTCCAGTGGGTTTTTTCCACGCCATTAGCTGACTCGACGTCAGGTGGATGAAAAGTTTTTTGGGTAGGGGTTTCTGTGTGTTTACTTCCATGCTTAACAACATGTCTCTGGTATAACGATTTTGTATCACTTGTGTTTGGAAAAAATTACTTGGGTTCATTAAAATCGCTTCTAACAGTTCAGCAGTAAATATTTTGACGCAATAAAAAGTACATAAAATAAGGTCTATTTGTTGTCCATTGTCCCTATTTTTCACAAGCATCAAGAAGAACTGGATAGCATTATTTCCACTAATGAGTTTAAAAAAGTAGGGTAAAGTTACGACTCCAACAAAGCATTCACATGGATGCATGGTGATTTAATATTTCGGTTCATTTTAAAACTAGTATCATGAATAAAGAAATCCCTATACAGAAGGTGTACATATACCAGAAAGATGTTTGTACAAATATTAATATGTCGCAATTACAAAATAGATAAACAAGTGTCAAAGAAAAATTAATAAAGACAGTTGACGTGGACAGGAGATAATAAATATGCCAAACATGTGGGCATAGCAAATAGAAATAGCATTTGCATGAGATAAATTTAGTGATGTTCAATAAAAACAGTTGGATGAGCAATAGACATTCTTTGAGCACATGTTGAGACATATTAAAGACTTGGCATGGAGCTGTTTCATTAGGGATATTATTTTTTTAGGGAATAAAATTGAAAAAATGAAAACTAACATCGTTAACAAAACCTGTTTCTGAAGCCAAAATATTTTTTTCACACAAGTACTTTTTTATATTAGACACTTTCTAGCTTTTGTGGATCGTTATTTTTTTTTAAACAAGTGGTATAATGTGTTCAATACAATTATATGTTCTCTTTCTTCGGACAAAAGTTGTTCATATTAAAAAAGTATTGCTTGAGGAGTGTCAACTAAACTATAGATTTTCTCAGATGCATAGCCGAAAAGATGACGTATTCCAGAATTAAACAGCTTTGGAAACAAATAGAGCAAAACAAATGCTCAGAAAACTATACATTTGGCGAATGTGAATTGTATCAATGGAGATCATTTGTACCGAATAGGGACATTTGTACCAAAGGTGGGCATTTGTACAGAAGGCGGACATTGGTACAGAAGGCGGACATTTGTACAGAAGGCGGACATTTGTACCGAGGTGGACATTTGTACAGAAGGCGGACATTTGTACCAAATGTGGACATTTGTACCGAAGGCTGACATTTGTACCGAAGGTGGACATTTGTACAGAAGGCGGACATTTGTACAGAATGTGGACATTTGTACAGAAGGCGGACATTTGTACCGAAGGCGGACATTTGTACAAAAGGCGGACATTTGAACCACAGGTGGACATTTGTACAGAAGGCGGACATTTGTACAGAAGGCGGACATTTGTACCGAAGATGGACATTTGTACAGAAGGCGGACATTTGTACCAATGGTTGAACATTTATACCGAAGGTGGACATTTGTACAGAAGGAGGACATTTGTACCAATGGTGGACATTTGTACAGAAGGCGGACATTTGTACAGAAGGCGGACATTTGTACCGAAGGTGGACATTTGTACAGAAGGCGGACATTTGTACCAATGGTGGACATTTATACCGAAGGTGGACATTTGTACAGAACACGGACATTTGTACCAATGGTGGACATTTGTACCAAAGGTGGACATTTGTACGGAAGGAGGACATTTGTACCACAGGTGGACATTTGTACAGAAGGTGGACATTTGTACAGGAGGCGGACATTTGTACCAACGGTGGACATTTATACCGAAGGTGGATTTTTGTACAGAAGACGGACATTTGTACCAACGGTGGACATTTGTACCGAAGGTGGACATTTGTACGGAAGGCGGACATTTGTACCACAGGTGGACATTTGTACAGAAAGCGGACATTTGTAAAGAAGGCGGACATTTGTACCGAAGGTGGACATTTGTACAGAAGGCGGACATTTGTACCAATGGTGGACATTTATACCGAAGGTGGAAAGTTGTACAGAAGGCGGACATTTGTACCAATGGTGGACATTTATACCGAAGGTGGGCATTTGTACAGAAGGCGGACATTTGTATCAATGGTGGACATTTATACCGAAGGTGGACATTTGTACAGAAGGCGGACATTTGCACCAATGGTGGACATTTGTACC
>JAVFBZ010037676.1:0-10768 GCA_032466195.1 Katharina tunicata
GCCACTCCTTTGTGTCATTCTATTTATTGAAAGAGAACTTCCGATGGGATTAAGTGAGTCACACTCACCTCTTGTTGAGAATTGTGAAAGTATTATAGCATGTAAACAAACAAATTCATGTTTTCTGTAAAATCCTTAATCTCCCCAACTTAACATTGTCATATGACAGCCATATTTCAGAGTCATTTACATAGCTTCCAAAGTTGTAATTTTATGGACAAAATTTTAGGTGATTTAGGGTAGTCATGAATGTAACTTATATGAATGTCTTATATCTATCAGATTTTGGCTGAGCAACAACAACAGGAGGCTTTGCGTCTGAAGGAAGTTGAGTTACTACAACAACAACAGTTGGCGATAATAGAACAGCAGAGAGAGGAACAGCAGATCAAGAACCGTCAGATCCAGTGTAAGGATTTAAACTCTTCTTCCACGACCTGAAATAATAATAAAAACGGTTTTCAAATCCAAGTCTTATATGAAGATGTTGAGGTTTAATTGTGATCTTTCTTTAATATGTACGGGTCATCAGGAAGTGAACCTACTACTGAGACATCCTGCTGTCCTGTCTTGTTTTTTGCCAGTGACGGATATGTTTTTAACCCCATTGGGCTGGAAAGCTTTTGTTTGAGTTACATGTAGCTAACCTTTACTACGACATTACACACTGATTAAATGCATAAATCATTTTTTGTGCTTTCAGCCTCTGGTCCCCCACCTGGAGCCATGCCTGTCCCTCCTCCAGCCCAGTTCATTCCACCACCCGGTGCTCCCAGTTTACCAGCTCTCTTACCTGTCGGGGCTCCCACTATTCCGGCAAGCATTCCCGTCGGTGTGACCAGTATAGCACAGCAGCCTCCAGTACAGATACTGGCGCAGCTTCCACAGGCTCCCCAACTAATTGCCCAGCCGCCCCAAGCAGTGCCCTCGCCCCAGCAGCAAGTACAAGTACAGATGATTCCACCGCAGCAAATAATTCAGGTTTCCCAGCCAGCCCAGCAGATTCTGTCTACTCCACTGGTGGTCTTGCCTGCCGACCCTCCGCAGCCAGTGAAGGCGCCTGAACCGATCCCCATCAGCATCCCTTCAGAGCAGCCAGCAATGATTGCTCCTCCTCAGATCCAATTCGCTTCGGCGCCTCAGACAGCGCCCTTCCAGACCCAACCTCAGCAGGCCCCTATTGCGTTCTTAGATCCTACATCCACATCGGGTCCCCCAGTAGGAATGATACCACCCCCTCCAATGATGGTGGAAGCTCCAATATCTCTTCCTGGACCTCCCCAGCCTGTCCAACCTCCAAACTTCGGTGAAAAAAGAGAGGTAGGTATCTTTGACTGAAATTTTTAAGTCAATGGGATTTTATAGAACAGTCTAAATACAAAAACTGGAAATTGAAAAATCTTATCTCTAAACCCACTTAAATGGCTATTGGTAATGACAGATAATAATATTGTTTAATTTTAGCTCCAGGTAACACCAGAGGGTGTGATATCTCCAATCAAACAAACAAACCATCAACAATTGATGCTGTTCATTCCTCTGTCAAGATCCTCTTTTCTGACATGGAACAGTATGTGTAACTCTTAGAAGATAAATATACGTTTGTTACATTGTTAATTTGTATCTAAGATAAAATACCTAGCTGTGTTTAATATTTCAACAATGTTCCCTTCTTTAACGAGATCATGAGAAAATTTGTGTACTCTCTTAAATGTAGCCTGAAGTTGTCGGACAACAAGTTGATACAAACTGTTATAAACAGTGATATGTTACTGTCATGGAGAATTATGTCCTCATTTCCTGTAAACCAGTATATACTGTCTCACTTATATTGTCATCTTTGTATCATAAATATGGACTTCAGTCTGATTATTATAATAATAAATTCATTATAATTATTTTAGGTCCCAGGTATGATGGGAGAAAGACAAATGGGAGACCACACATCCATGATGGGTGATAGGGCCCCTATGATGGGAGATAGACCACCTATGATGGGTGATAGGGCACCTATGATGGGAGATAGACCACCTATGATGGGTGATAGACCACCTATGATGGGTGATAGGCCACCTATGATGGGTGATAGGCCACCTATGATGGGTGATAGGCCACCTATGATGGGTGATAGGCCACCTATGATGGATGATAGGCCACCTATGATGAGAGATAGGCCACCAATGATGAGAGATAGGCCTCCTATGATGGATGACAGACCACCTATGATGGGTGATAGAATAGGAGAAAGGCCACCTATGATGGGAGATAGGCCACCAATGATGGGTGATAGGGCACCAATGATGGGCAATAGACCACCTATGATGGGGGATAGGCCACCTATGATGGGGGATAGGCAACCCATGATGGGGGATAGGCAACCCATGATGGGTGATAGGCCTCCAATGATGGGAGATAGGCCTCCAATGATGGGAGATAGGCCACAAATGATGGGGGATAGGTCGCCAATGATGGGCGATAGGCCACCAATGATGGGCGATAGGCCACCAATGATGGGCGATAGGCCACCAATGATGGGCGATAGGCCCCCAGCGATGGGTGATAGGCCCCCACAAATGGGGCAGGCAAAAGACAGACAAGGGAAACCTGAGGGCCCTGATAACAGAGGTGGAGAGCGTCCTCCGGTAAAAGAATTTCGACTTCCTCAAGCTCTCGAGAAGGTGCTGGCTTTTAAGGACGAACGTGCTTTGCAGATTGGTGTGTCCGCAGAAGAAGCCATGCAAGACTCGAGTGAGTAGATGGACTTAAAAAACATTGTTGTGTAGCATTTAGATTCATTGACTTATTCATGTATAAAGTATTCAGTCTGTTAGACTGTTTAGTCATAAACTATTACCAATCTCTTCTATGTTTGACCACGAAAGACTTGAAAGTTTTTAAAGATATTTAAGGTTGGTACAAATCTGGTTAACATTGCCAATTGAAGCACAAATTGATTATGTTTCCGACAACATTTCTGTTAGTCTATCTATGTGGCATTTGGAAGCTGAAGATAATGTTAGTAGCACTAACTTCCTTATGGATACCAATAGCAATTTCCTGGTAATTTGGTTCCAGAGGTTGTTATCAGGTTATGTTTCCTTTTTCTTCACAGTGCCATTTGAAATCACAGAAGAGGAGGAGCCGGTTGTCATGGAGAAAGAAGAAGAAGAGGAGGAGGAGCTTGTTAAAGTCACACCCACTGAGAAAGAGGTACATGTAGGAAAGTTTTTACCAGATTTCCTCTCATTTTGTAATTGAACACTAAGCACCAGCAACAGATAAGTGAATTACCCTTGAGAGAATTAGTAAAAGGAAGATAAACTATATATTGATGCTTATGAGATGCACTTATTAAATCTATCGGGTGTTCCTATTGGCTTAGCTCCCTCTAGGTTAAGAGAACCATATATCATTGTTAGCTGCCTGTCTCACAAAAGGGGGGTTCCTTATACCAACTGAGAGTTAAACACACCCCCAAGCTTCAAGGGAGATCACTCTTGTTATACGCCGACGCCAAACTATAAACAACATCATGCGATCCCTGCATGGCATTCTGTAAGAAACGTTCTACTTAAATATAACTTTTCCAAATATTTTTTTCTCACCATAGAACAAACATACAAATGCTTAGATCGACTGTAGTCACGTAAAATGTTGTTGTTAAGTTGATGACGAGGCCTACCACAGCACCTGATCCACAACAAACATCTCTCCAGATTTGTTATTGTTTTGGGAAAGGGTTCAGATATTATTCCTCCTTCAAGGCTTCTAGAGTATCTGCTATTAGACTTAAAGTACCCCAACTGCATCTCTTCACCATTGCAAAAAAATGTAAGCTTTCTCTTCTGTTTGGGTTGTTTTTACTCCAGCAGTAAATATTGCATATTTTGGCTGCAGCTCGGAAAAGCAGCTCTTTGATTGGTGAAAAAAATATTGATTGACAGCTGGCAATCGGTCAATTGGACTAACAGGTTATCATTTCTGTGACCTGAAGTAAACCATTGAATACATAATGTAAAATTTATTTGGTTAGAGTTAAAATGTTTAATTTGTACATCTTAAAGGATTTGTTGCTTTCGATTTCATTCAATTTAGTCCAAAAACAAAAGACGCAAGAAGAAGAAGAAGAAGGCCAAAAAGAACCGTTTTGAGAACCCAGAGAAAAAAGTCTTTGAAGTAGAAGAAGAAGACACCCCTGTTGACGTTGAGTAAGTAAATTTATAATTTTTTGTGAACCAAAATCCAGTCTATACAATAGTAACTTCTGCTGACTGCCTGATGTTAAAGGTTTCTGGTTTCTGGTTATACGTTTCTGTAGTTAACTTATGGCAGGTTAAAATATTAAGAGGCTTGCCGTTTAGTTCTCATTAATGTGCTGTTTTTGAGTTTTGTAATCTACACCCTTAGATATAAACAGGAAGTTTTCTGGTGGCTGCGATGATCGCGAGGTGGTTTTATAAGGTATCTTCTCAGTGTTCCAACATACACCGTCAAGGTGGTAATATAAGTGAAATACCCTTCAGTACGGCGTTAAACACAATAAATAAAGAAATATTACAGGTATTAAATGAGAGACAATTTGGTTTTGATTATTGTTGACAGGTATGTACAAGAACAGTTGGATTTAGAGCCCACAGACCCTAACTATTACACCTTCGCTAAAATCTTTGAGGCTTTCAAGGTAAGAAATAAGGAACGGAGACAAGAGTTGTGTAACTCTGAACAAAAAAAACACACAAATTTTTATCTTGATATTTCAGTGCTATATTTGTCATCCTCAGGAGAGAGAGACAATGGACTGGATTGGGAGATTTTTCTTTCTCTTTTTGGTTTACCATCTAACTCAATGATAATAGCAATTTGGTGATATGAATCAACTAAATTGGACAGTGATCAAAGGAATCAGAGAAGTGTTATAAATTTAACATCAACAGGTAATTATTTAATAAGTTGATTAAAATAGTTCATGGACATGGGTTTTAAAGAATATGCTCAGTACTTGCTGTCAAACAACATGCAAACATAAATAATTTTTGTCTTGACACACCATGCTGTTTTTATCTATGATGGGTGATAGGCCACCTATGATGGGTGTTAGGCCACCTATGATGGGTGACAGGCCAAATAGTTCATGGGTTTGAAAGAAAATCCTCAGTACTTGCTGTTTAACATGCAAACATAAATCATTTTTGTCTTGACACACCATGCTGTTTTTATCTCTGTGCAGTTAACCGAGCCTGAAAAGTTACCAGGGAAACCTGAAGAGAAGACACGAGATAAACCCGTAGAAACCCTCAAACCACGCACAGACTTTGCTGAAGAAATGGAGGATGACGACTTTGACGATGTTAGTTTTTTTATGTTTTTCTTTCATACTATTTTACTCACCTGAAGACCAATATGTATTTTGTTACCGAAATGATTCCAGTTGCCCTGTGAGCTGCATGGTTGTCCTTGTGCCAGTGGACTGCAGGATGTGGCTTGTGTTGCACCCTTTCCTTGTCCTACATGTGTCATCTTTCTTTGGTGCCATTCGTATATATGGTGGTTTCCGTAGAACCTCAATGTCAAGGCTCAACAATGTCATTTGAGAGTTATAGCCTTGGCGTAAAATTCCAATCAGGCAAATAAGACAAGTTACTTTTAGTTCTTGAACAAACTTAACTGATCAACATATTAATGTGTTTTTTATATTAATAACGGTTTCTAGTTAAATGTGAAGATTTTATTTTTGACTGTGATAATTTCAGGGTATTTAACCACAGTTACAGTGAAGCTTAACGGAAAGATTTTTAAGATAATAAAATGTTACTTAATAACATTGAGTAATTAAACCAATTTGTTGTGGTGTCCTGTTTTGAGTCCTATCCTTGCCTAGTGGCGTCTTTCTCTGTTGATACGGTAGTTGAGGGTGGTTTCCTCCACCCATTGTTCTAGCATGCTGTATAGTGAGTGATATAACCTGAAGTTTAGTGTAAAAGGCCAATCAAACTGATAAACAAATCCATTGAGGTTATGGGTGGTTTCTTTCACCTATTTGTCTGGCACGCCTTCATTTGAGTGAAAAGTACAGCTTAAACGCGGTCAAAACAAACCGCAAATTTACACTTTTAAAATAAATAAATAATCCTAATGTTTTATAGTTGCCCCCAATTGAAGAAGAGAAACCCAAAATGTCCAAGAAGAAACTAAAAAAACTGACCCGATTAAGTGTTGCAGAATTAAAGCAGGTAAGCAGGTGTGGATGAAACTACAGATTGTGATATTTCTATTTTTCTGACAAAGTTTGCTGAATGTCACCTTTACTCTCTATAAATCTATTCTATCTGTCTGGTTCTACTGAATGAAATCAGGTATATATGCTCTTGGTGGACGTGTTAGTGTTGTTGTTTTTTCTTCAATTTTTGCCATGTGACTAATCAGTTGTAATGCCGATTAGATTAATAGCTAAGGGGCATCAGGAAGTCGATTTGTTGCGGTGTCCTTTTGTAATCCTTTTTTTATTTGTGAGAGATTTTTTTTTCTTGCACTGTAGTAGTTCACAAAATTTGAAAAAAGTGCCTATGTATGTTAATTGATTTTTTGTATCAAAAATAATAACATTACTTGTTAAAATCAAATTTTTGCTGATTTTTCTAGTATGATGTTAAACATAATTCCAAAAAACAAAACAAATAAATACAATTGTTTTATCATATGTCTTGACAGTTGGTAAGCAGGCCTGATGTTGTAGAAATGCACGATGTCACAGCTCAAGATCCAAGACTTCTTGTACATTTAAAGGTAGGTTTATTAGCTTTAGTGTTTTATTCCTTAATAACCCTCTGGCTAGGGGCAGTATGTTTCCAGATTATATTCGTGCTGTCATACTTAGCACTGGAGGAACATTATATTTCCAACAACAAAAACACTAAAGTGTCTACGCATTTTGTGGTTGTGTTAAGAGTCTCTGTCTACTGTTGAAATACAGTTTTAATCCCCTACAAATAAATCCTGAGAAATTAACTTAAGACGTAATGTTTGATACATGTATGTTCCCTTTTTTGTTCAGCCAAATGCAGTTGTTTAATAATTGTCCACATATGTATTCTCTTGCCGTACCTAGTTTATCTTTGTTAATACAGGCCACCCGTAACACAGTACCTGTTCCTCGTCACTGGTGCTTCAAGAGGAAGTACCTCCAGGGGAAGAGAGGTATAGAGAAGGCTCCCTTTGAGCTCCCCGAGTATATCCAGGCAACTGGCATCACAGAGATGAGACAGGCCCTACAAGAAAAGGTTTAAACATTGTTGTTTTTAAGGGAAGTTACTGGCAGCTGCAGAGATCGCAGGGTGTGGGCAAACGGTTGACTCTTATTTAAATTTTGCAACTTTTTGTTTTATATTCTAAATTCTTAAAAACCGTTACAATAAATGCAGTGAACTCAAACTCTGGCTTATGAAACATAACACATAATGGAAAAACAAGTTATATTAAAATTATACCCACACCAAATAGACCGGGTGAAAACAGAGTCAGAGGGAACTATGTTCAAACATGAGATTTCTTCAAAAAAGTTAATTGGGCTCGCACACCATCATATAAATGAAATAACCTTGAGTACGGCGTATAACCCCTATCAATCAATCACTCAATCAATGGAACTTTGTTTGCTAATTTCCCTTTTTGTTCGGGTTTCCAGGAGGACCAGAAAACCATGAAAGCTAAAATGAGAGAAAAAGTTAGGCCCAAGCTTGGAAAAATTGACATTGATTATCAGAAACTCCACGACGCCTTCTTCAAGTGGCAGGTTAAGCCAAAGATGACAATCCACGGAGATTTATATTATGAGGTATGGCAAATCAATTCATGGGAAATCAGGGTTTTTTTTGTGGGGTTATCATGGGCTGGAGGTTGGTAGGAGCCTTCTGTGCTGGGGGGTCACTGAGCTTAGAGGCATCAAGATGCCAATTTGTTGTGGTGTCTTGTTTTTCATCCTGCCATTTCTTGTGTTTTTGCCTATGTCGTTTACATGTAAATATTAGGGTGGTTTTCTTCACCCACTGGGCGCGGCATGCGGTGAAATGACCTTAAGTACTGCCTGAAACCCAAATCAGACAAACAAACACTTTTAAGTCGGGACATTTACAATGTAATAAGGTTACTTATACTAAACAAATTGAAAAAGATTTTTAAAAATCTGATTCTATTCTTTTTTAGACAATATCACTTTGAGGGCTCAAACAATTATAAGAAAAGGGTCCTCAATTAGATTTAAACATTAAACTTTTAAATATTTCCATTTTGTTTTAAATTCTACTTTTTTCCATGGATGTACAAGAATGTTTTAAGAAAACAGTTTAGTGCAAAGTTTTGAATTTCATATTCAAGAATTTAACCAGATTTGTTTTATTATTCTAATTTCCAGGGCAAAGAGTTTGAAACCAAACTTAAGGAGAAGAAACCTGGTAATTTATCTGACGACCTCAAAACAGCTTTGGGTATGCCTGTGGGACCAGTAAGTGAGAATTACAGATCTAACTGGTATTATTTAAGGTGGAAAGAGATGGTCCAGTGACAGACAGAGAAGGTCTTCTGCTCATAGTTGCTCATCGAAATCACTTTGTCTTTTTGTTGTCTGTGTCAGTCAAAGGTGAAAGTAGATTTGACTACAAATACTCTAGCTTTGACATCAAACATAAGTCTGTCTCAGTCACAGGTGAAAGAGGATTTGACTACAAATACTCTGGCTTTGACATCAAACATAAGTCTGTCTCAGTCACAGGTGAAAGAGGATTTGACTACAAAAACTCTAGCTTTAACATCAAACATACACACTCAAAAGTTCTGAATTTTGCACTATCACAGAATCTCATGAAAAATTGATATTTTTCTAAAAAAAGTACAAGTTAGAGGCTTTCCAATAATTCCAACATCAAATTTGTAGGTCAAAGGAGAGATTTTTAATAACTTAGAAAAATTAAAAACTGAATTTTCTGTCAGAATTTTCAATTGGAAATGTGTCAGTCTGCTGTCACAGCTCAGACACACTTTGATGTACTGACGTTTTTCCTATAGTTAACCGTGTTAGCCACACCCCTTACAAGGTTCAAAATGTTGGCTCGTTACAAACAAGGTCATTCACCACGGCTGGACCAAAGTCATTCTGAGCAAATATGGCCAGCCCTCCTTACGTTAAATTCAAATAACTGGTACAAGCTTAGTACCCTATGAATAATTTTTATTTTAACATGACTGTTTTAATTTTTGAACAAACATCAAATCTTGTAAAAATCAAGGCAAACAGAATTAGTTAAAAAATCCAAATTTTGGGTGTGTATGTGACTTTAACATCAAACATAAGTCTGTCATAAGTCAAAATACAACATTAAACACCAATCAGATAAATAAATAAACCATAACACTGAAAGTTGTTCAGGCAATAAACATAACTGATTTTGTGGTTTTGGTTTAGTTTTGATTTAATATTTTTGTCATGACATCTATATACATTTTCTTTTACAGAGTTCAGTTCCTCCGCCATGGTTGATAGCTATGCAGCGGTATGGCCCACCTCCCTCATATCCTAACCTTAAGATCCCAGGCTTAAATGCACCCATTCCAGAGGTAAGGAAGACATTCCAATTTCATAAATTTTTATTAACTGTGAAATTTAGTGCATGAAACTGAATTTAGCTTTAGAAAGTCTAAACAATTTCTGTGTAAGGATAAGGACAGAAATGTACCTACATGAACCCAGAAATCTAGTTTTTATTAAACAGAGATGTAGCTGCAAAGAAAAAAATTCAACTTTATTTTGCTGAAAGGGTAAAAAAAATCTTTACAAAAAATAATTGAATGGAATCACAGGTTATAATTGTATTTTTTTTTAAAATGAAGTTTATTCTTCTGAACAAAGTTTCCTATGAAACTATTCACTGATTTGTTCTTTTCTGTTGCGTAGTCCTGTTCATTTGGTTATCACGCTGGTGGGTGGGGAAAACCGCCAGTAGACGAGACTGGTAAGCCACTGTATGGAGACGTTTTTGGCACACAGGGTGCAGATTTACAGGTACTTTATAAGTGCAATATAAAGATTTATGATATTAATAAAAGTTATATATCACCGCCTTGTATAATATTTATATCCCTGGCAAAGGGGGTGTAATGCCGGCAAACGTTCCTATTTCTGTTGCAAAAAAAAAAAAGACTTCGTATTTAAATACTGTTTCTCTGTAGTTCTGAAATGCAACAGAATCAAAGTGGACACTTGGACACTTTTTATTTTTTTATTTTAATTTGAAACACAAAAAACATAGTCATGTATTTGTAATGTAACCTTTTTTTGTCTAGTAAGCCTTTATACAGGTATATAAGGACAATTGTCAACAAGCACAAGCAATGTTAAGTTGTCAGTGGAATACCCTTGAGTATGACCTTATACATCAGTCAAAAAATAAATTAATAAACTCATCAAATAATGTTGGGCCACTGGGTGTCTTTTGATGAATTTTGCTTGGAATTCAGAAGGGAGGCATTCATTTTATTGATTATTGTTTCATTTTAAAGTAAATTGCTTAATTTGAATTGTGTATAAATTGACAGACCCAGCCAGAGGAAGAAGATGTTGATCGCACCCAGTGGGGAGAACTTGAGTCGGATTCTGAGGAGGAGGAAGACTCCTCAGAGGAAGAGGAATCGGAGGAGGAGACAGATCAGACCACAGGCTTAATAACACCTGGTGGAGAGGGGTGAGTAAGATCAGACCACAGGCTTAATAACACCTGGT
>JAVFBZ010037687.1:0-10768 GCA_032466195.1 Katharina tunicata
AACGTGAACGCAGGGTCTGTTTACATATATCACTACGCAAAGGGAAGCCCTGTCAACGTAATCACGTGACGTCATTCCGCACTCGTTTCACCTTTAAGGGTTTTTCTGCCATACAAGTCAATGGGAATCGCTTGTAAGCAAAACATTGAAAATAGTCCCAGTTTCAGAGGATGCAGATATGGAGAAATATCCGATGGCTCTGTATCTTGCGGGTCTGAGCTATAGGTATATGATAAAAATGTATACCCATCAAATTCCGGGGTACAATATACATTTCACGAAAGTCTGTTCACCAAATAAACAGCTTATGTCAGTTTTATGTCATTTTCATGGTTATGGGTTGTGAATATAATAACTTGTTTTATTCAAAAAAAATACTTTAGCCTATAAAAACACACACGCACCCTCAAAAAAACCCTTTTTTTCTTCAGAGTAAATCACTAGTTTGAAATTAGGTTATATTAGCCTAAGTTGTGTGGTTTAAAAAGCAAAGGCGTATGGGGTAAAATCGGAATCAAGTATGAACGGCCTTATCGTCGTCCATCCTTTGCTTGAAATGTGGACTCAAAGTACTTTAGTAATTTCAAACTATTACATACATTTATTTACAGGTATAACATACATTTATGAACAGGAGTACAAAAACGATTAAAACTAGCAGAGCTTAAGGCCAATTTCAATGTAATTAATGTGTAGTCTTTAGAAATATACAACAGGCGCTTCAAGGCCGCTTCACGCTCACTTAATAGGCTTTATATACTCACCTTTAAGGTTTATATAAAGTACCAGAAGTTCGTGGCTACCTCACCTCACATCGCTACTCTGCATGCGTTCTTGTCTCCTTGATTATATCAAGCCAAGAAAGTCGCTCAAAGATAACTCATTCTGAAATTCAATAAACTGTATATTATTAATCAGCGGAAACAGGACGTAAGAATTGCTCGAAGCCTCACTGGATGACATCAAGCGATGGGGTGCTGTCGTTCATTTGTTCTGAATCGGAATGTGTCGCTGAGTGTGCCGGGAATCACACATATCAACCATATGGTCTAAGGAAATACCAATGTGAGGAAAACAGCGTTACCCCTGACTGGGTGGTGTCATCGCCCCAGGGTCTGAGGAGCATCCAGCTTGGCCAATGTGTGGGTAAGAGATTATTCGGGTAGTCTGGTTGATTGTTTGTTTGATTGATTGGGTTTTACGTCTACTTAAGGTTATTTTCGTTTTAAAACAACCCGGAACATATCCGGTTCAATTATCAGGGCGTGTGTATACAGCATGTTTATATGGTATATTTTTTATAGCCATTAAAGATACCCGAGTTTAAGCGGCCGTAAGTTGGGTATCATATAGAGAAGGAAATGTTTGTGCTAAATGCAGATCGACTTTGGGGTACGCTCCTACGCAGTGGGTATTGCTAGATAACATCTACTACTGAACATGCAGTATATTTGACAATAGTAGATGTAGGCCTTATGTATCAATAGCCGCTGCGTTGGAACATATGGGATGGGAAACATGTTAGTAATTTGCTTTAAAGCGTCTGTGATGAGTAATTAAGTGGGTTCTGTTTTTCAGCTCCTGTCGATCCTTTAATAACACTAAGCGCGGAGACGTTACTGGCGGAGGTACCACTGACAACCCACAAATCTGACCTGTTGGGTTGTATAAGACAGCACATCAACGTTACATGTAGTTCGGAAACCCAGGTTGGTTATGCTCAATATTTTGTATCACTCAGCTGTCGTATAACGATCATCTGACACAACGGATATGGCATCCTGGTCTGTTGCACGGATGGCGGTCTGTCAATGGTTACTTATGCTTATTACGATCCGACGAATCTGTCGTTCAGGAATACTCACTCAGCCGCTCCTCATCTAAGCTTATCACGAGCTCATCCAGCATCCAGAGTTGCGTGAACGCCGTAACATGCCCCACACACGCTCAAATGTATTGAGTTCGGATGGTCGCGCGGGCCATTCCATTCTCACAATTGTCTTTCGCTCCAGGTAATCTACCACTACCCTAGCCCGAAGTGGACAAGCATTGTCATCCCTCAGAATAAACGGTTGGCAAAATAGCAATGGATGAAGGATGTCATCCCTGTAATGAGATGCAATTAGCATCGCATGCCATTAAAGGACATGGAGTGGTGCTCTTCCAGCCGCGGATATATATGCCATCCCAGATCATCCCTGAGCCGCCACCATATCTGTCAAACTCAGTGGCATGTTGTCCCTAGAAAGCTTCTCCAGCACGTCTACAGGTCCTTGCTTTCCGGTCATTGTGGTCCAAATAGAAACAAGGCTCCCATTGAGGTGTACTGGCCTCCAGTCATCCATGGTCTGCAAACGCCCTTGTGCACGATGTCACATCAAAGACATCGACAGACCTGGTCTATATGACAATCCTGCTTCATGCATGAAGACGACGACGACGCACAGTTTTTGTGTAAACATGTACAGTACACCAGACGCTCGAAAGTCATCGAATGTACTGCGCACATCATCTCGGACGTGATGCGATCATCGCCATTTTGGCCGGAAATTTTTTTCACAGCTGCCAATGTAGACAGATTCCACAGTTTCCATTTATTTAACATTCAGAACATAATGTACTTCTAAACTAAATATTGTGCATCTAAAGCCATATGAAATTTGTTCGATTACCCTATATTGTCTTACCTGTCCATTGTCTTTACGGCGGTAAATAGGCTTCCGGCGAACAAAATGTACCATTTTGATACATATTCATACACTTATCACGGCCGAGCTAAGTGATGACAGCGAAATAACGAGAAATCACGCGAAGTTTTGCCGATTGGTACACCAGAAGTATTTTCAGATCACTTCGCTGCCGCAGTTTGCATCGGATTACGCCTTGTCCGACGGACCAAAAACAAATCTTCAACGGCCGCAGTTGCCCTAACCAGACCTCCCCCATGCATGCAGACCGGGTACACTTCCAGTGTTTTGATAGCGGTTCAACATGCGGAAAATCGCGCGATGTGAAACATTTGAAATTCGTGCCACCTGTTCTTGTTCCTGTCCCTTGTCATGTCTACATGTGTCAATCGGCGTCTTTGCAGATGCCTGTGCATCCCAACTTACGTGAAATCAAGAAGAAGAAAAAAAAAACGCGCGTGCAAATTTATGTTATTTCTGAGGCACGTGACATAAATATTTCTAAGGAAGCATGAATTATTCATACAATCCAGTTTGTTTCTCAGGAATGTTCACTAACCACTTGGTCAAAATCCCTATAAAATGTTGAGTAGTATATATGTAACGGCACTCATGTGTTGTTTGTTCATTTCAGGTAAACGTGATAGCCTCAGTCGATTCAGTCTAAAACAGAAAAGTATCGCTGAAGCCAACCCGTGAATGACCAAAAATATATTTTGCAACAGGTCTATATTATCTTGAATGTAATGAGGCAGACCTATAGCGTTCAGAATTTGTGCACGGGTATGAGCATGTCTTAAAATATAACTTTGATGAATTTTCAACAGCTGGGTAAATTTATAGGCAAAAACAAAAAAACGAAGACCGAAACATTGCTTATTAATATACCTCCAAGTAGAAAATCCATAAAAGTTATCAGCATGTTGGCTGTAAAGTAAAAATATGTTTTTTGTTTTGGACAGTTGGCGGATGTCAGACTTCAATTCTTGACCACAAGGAAGAGGGCTGCTGGTTTGCTAGTGGAGATGGGTATTACATTATCAGAAAGGAGGGACATTATTTATGAAAATTGGGAAGATCACAGGAACAAAACATTGAAACAATTAAGGTACAGAATGAGTATTATAACTAGTCCCGTTTGGCATTAATTGAAGTGATGGTTAATTTAATGGGTGGTGAGATTTCCCGCTCTCGTATATCAGGCGGCATTGCTAGAAAGCGCAGAGAGCGAAGAACAACTAATGTTACACGTGTGCTAGAAGATCCGTCTCTGTGACATTTTTCAGGTGAACGTGCCTGGCAATACTTGGTTCGTCTCATTCAGATGGTTCAGGCAGGCATCTGTAAGCCCCTAAAAATACCCAAATATCAAACGCCTTTTATGGTCGAGATACTTCAGACAGTCAGCATATCAAATACTTAACCATAAACAATGCTTGGCTTATTGTTTGTTGTTTCAGGGATTGTGTTACCAACATCGAGTCGGCCATGGAGCCTACCGATCACACATGGGTATGTGGCAACATGAGCATTCGCTGGCTGCACGAGGACGTCGTGATGGGGTCTCCAGAGCTGACTTGTCCACCTGGATATTCGCTGCACACGTCTTCCTGCTGTGAGTATTGGAAACTGGCTTACTGATTATTACAATAGGTTTAAGTACGCCTTAATATACGGGAAATAGGTTGGGGCTGTGAAAGTGTTCTCTAAGTAACATTGTTGAATGTATCACTTGTAGAGATGTTCTTTACAGAAATTAGATCAGTGGATATTAAACCAAAATCATTTCAATGGAATTTGAAGCTAAAGTTTGAACAATCTTTTGCCTTTTGATAAGATAATCAGATGGACCAACCGATACAAACTGAATATCGGTAAATTATAGGATGTGTTGTATTTAATTGTTCTTCTTCGTAAATGTAGATCTCTGTCCGGAGGGTACCTTCTTCACTGCGGATCGTCACTGTGAGCCTTGTCCAGTGGGATTCTACCAGTCAACCCCGGGCACGTCCGAGTGTTTAGCCTGTCCAGATGGTACCACCACAGAAATGGAAGGAGCTTTGGAAAAAACACAATGTCTTGGTGACTAAATACTCTCCTCTTTAATACATCCGACATCAGAACATTTTTATCTGAAAAATTTAAACAATCCTCAAAATGGAATAAATACCAAATGAAATATTTCACGTTGAACTTCATTAATGGATTAAATAATGTACAAATTAATTCAAAGTAGCTATTTAAGCATCTTGAGGAAGGAAGTTCTTTAATTTCTTGCAGAATCCAATCTTCTCTCGATGAGCTGTCTGTCAACCAGTTGCTCATTGATGGCTATATTGTTATTGTTCTGTTCTCTTCTTGCAGCGTTTGCGGATTGTAACTGTGGGAAGCACGCGTGTGTGTTAACAGACACCGGGTATGGGTGCCAGTGTGGTCTGGGATATACCCCAAGTGGGCACAATCAATGTTCTGGTAAGCGGTAAATTCCATTGACGTCGAATTACAGTTTTTGTATTATATCGACAATTTTATCGTAACTGAAGATTAAAGCTATGGATGATAACTTCTGGTATATTTGGTTGTACATCTTAATGGCCCAATACTCTTGACACTGGATGGATATAATTTTTAGAGAGCAATTCAAATTTTTATTCTTTTGTTTGTCGCGCTATTTTCCGAATGAACTCATGTAGTCGACATGCCCTCGAGTACGGCGCAAACGCCAATCAAACAATCTAAACGAATCACAATTGTCGTTTTCAGATATAGATGAATGTGCTGAGCATGCCTGCCTTGGAAATACCCATTGTTTCAATACCCCTGGATCATATATTTGTGTCTGTGAACAAGGTTACGGTGGAGAAGACTGTGTTGGTGAGTCGCCGTTCGCTTGGTCTCCTGGGCTAGTTGCTCGAAGAGATTTATTATATAAGCCATTTAATCCTACTTGCTACTCAACACTGGAAAACCAAGTACATATTTCTGAAGGGTAACAACTTAGTTTTTGCACGGAGCTATAAACAGCTATTTATAGCTCCATGGTTTTTGTCACAACGTTTTGATCTCAGAAATTGTTTAATAATCAGTAGTTCAGCACATTTTTTATATACGACAAGTGTGAAAATAAATAATTTAACATAGATTTTTCGGTTAGATTTAACAAACGGGAACAGTTGTATGGGTTAATTTCTGTCTTGGTACAAATCTGTTTGAAGGTGACCAGTTGAGAAGGTCCAAATCGCTGTTCATTAGGAAGTACAGGACTCTATAATTATGCAAATGTATTTGTGGTCACAAACAGCAGGTTTTAACCGACAGTGAAACGTAGTACCGCTTTAAAATTGCAGACCACGTCTTTTATCAACAGTTAAATATAAAGTGTGAAAGGGAATTGTCACATGTTAACTTAGTATATAAAGTTTAAAGAGTAATGTTGAAAACTGAAGTTGAAATAATATACATAATTCCACCTGCTACAGGCCATCGTGGGGAATGTTAGTGATATTATAACTTTGTTAACTGGACATTACCACTCCCTTATTTGCTCTGTGGAAACAAGCACGGAGCTTAATAAGCCTCTTCAGCATTAAGACAGTCTATGGACTAAGGTGTTCAAATTGGACAATTCACTTAAACAGATTGGTGTGTCAAAGGGTTAGAACCGTTAACGTGTTTTTTCTTGTAATAATGTACTCAATCACTGACTAATGAACACTGTCCGTCTCCTGTTGCAGATATAGACGAGTGTTACCTGGATGTATGTCCGCCTGATTTCACCTGTGTTAACACACCTGGAAGCTATCACTGTACAGGTATGAGATACAATTTACTTACTTCCTCTCTGTTTATAATACAGCATTGCTGTATTGTTTAGCGCTCTACAGAAACTTGTCAGTTACATAAATCGGCTAAGCCTCACGTGATTCATATTAATGAGGAGTGTTTGTCACCAGCCCACCAAGCTCGGCCATGACACATGTAGGTGTATGAAAAAATGTTCATTTTGTTCACTGGACGCTGGGTTAGTGGTTACTGCTCACAGTGTTTACCGAATTTCATATGGCTTTAGATGCACACAGTTTAGCCTTAGGAGTACTTAATTTTCTGAACGTAAAACAAATGGAAACTCGGTTTCAGAAACGCATTCTGTCTACATTGGCAGTTTTACCCACCAGCTGTTAATAAGTTTTAGCCCAAATGGTGATGATCATATCACATTCGAGGTGATGAGCGCAGTACATTAGCTAAGAGGACATACGAGTGTAGATTGTGCTTCAAACGTTACGTTTGTGACGGACTTAACTTTTTTAACGTTTCAACTGATTGATGAATATATGACTTACACAGGCACCCATGAACGACAAACATTAAATCCAATCCCATACAAAAACAAGAATACAGTTTATTTCTGAAATGAATCCATTTATTGTTTCAGGTAACTTCATCATTTCTTGAAAATAGCAAAAGTTTGAAGAAGAAGAAGAATAAAAGAAATGAAATAGTGTAATCTTCATTCCTGAAAAAAATAATAATTAAAAAACTCAAGGTTTTGTGTTTTATCCTAACTTCCTTATGTCTGTCTGTTTTGGTCCCTCACATACATCTGATACTTAATGTTTATAGCATATCAGGTAAACAAACAGTCCCACCTTCACTACTTCAGTCCAGAGAGTGGATCCAGTGAAAGGAAAACTTGCGGATAAAATCTTAAGAACAAGGTTTTATAGGGATTGTGGTAGTTCTCGTCAATACATCTCCAATAGTTTCTCGTCAAGTAAGCTCCCCTTGGAAGACATTGTCTGTACAAAACACCTGGACTCCTCACTCACCCTCAATATATTATATCACCCCTTACATGGTTAAAAGTGAATAAGCAGTTCTTTGTTTGTAAGTTGCTTAGGGCGATGTAAACAACTGTTCATGAGTAAGCCACATCTTAACTGCAGGGTAATATACTAATATATGACCACTGATTGTCAAGCTTTACTCGTGACTTGTGCCTTGCATTCTTGGTTTATTTAGTTCTTTTTCTTTTAAAAATAGTTCAGAAAGTTAACATTTCCAACATCAGATCTGAGCCCCATCCTATTCAAATATTCCTTCTACATTTGATCGCAAGATCTCCCAGAAATCTTATCTCCAGATCCAGGCTGAATCAGAACGAAGAAAAACACCAGTTGATCCTTAAATCTGTTTGATTGATTCATCTTATCCAAAAATCCAGGCAACTTCTGATCTTAAGTAGACGCAGGATCTGAAGTTCTGAACTGACCAAAAGTGTTGCTGAGTACTGTGTCCTACACATATGATGTGGGTGTGAACATTCACTGTTTGAGGACCTTTGGCTAATCTCTACCTGTACCACTGTTAATCCTTAATCATGTTGTTGGATATTTGATATCAAGGTTTTACACTTCACCCAGGTATATTTCACTTATATGTCCCCCAAAAAGTGAATAGTATGTGAAAATGATATTCAGCTAGCCATGTCATGATGGTCTTAAGTAGAGAGGTTATATCACTCAAAGAACCTGACAGAATCTGAGACAATCTTGAGCACATTGTTAACAGCGGTGAGCGTAAAATTCTGCATGAATGTGGTGGCCTTGTTATTGTGGAACTTTGAGGACCCTGACACAGTGGCAAGGGTGGTCAGTTTACCAGGACTTAAGCTATCTGAAATATACAAACATGTGCAGAATTTAAAACAGAGCTCATGACTAGTAATAATCATTCACAGTAATAGGTAATGATCTGATAATGTAAGTTTGCTTAACTGCTCTCTGAGCTACAATTGAAAAAAGATACTAAGACAGCCTGAATAAGGAAAATTTTTTTTTATAATTTGGTCTTACTTTTCGGAGAAATCTGACAAATGCCCATGAAGCTTCACAAATTTCAACAGACATATACATTGCAGTTGAGGGGTACAAGCAGAACAGTGCCCAAATAGTTGCAGAGGACAAATACTTTTTAAAAATTTATTTGATAGCTTTTTAAAGTCCTGCTTTAAGAGCATTTCACTTATCCGATGACTTTGTGTTGTTGGTGTACCGTGGAAAGCAGAGAGGAAACCTAAAAAAACTGGCCATCTCCACAGCCACCGAAAAACTTCTCGTTTATAAATAATGTTGACACAATGATTCAAACCAATAACAGGGTATAATGAAGGGGACTCAAGTCCAACGCTCAACTAATGGAGCCACGGCACTGCCTCCACAGGATGAAAACATGGCGGACAAATGGGTGAAGAAAATCACCTGGTCCATTGGCTTCGCCAGCATCAAACGAAGGCACTGACCATACACATGTACAAAGACATGAACAGCATGAACACATGGTTCCCAATGGGTGAAGGTATTAACCAAACGTCCTTTGGCATTGTCAGCAGCTGTTTTCTTATTCATGTATAAACTGGTATGAATAACACTGTTAAGATAAACTAATACCTGTCCCTTCAACTCACTTTGGACTTAACCGTGGTGTAATATGTGAGCACCTGAGAGTATAAGTAATGTTTGAGTCAATTTCCAGGAAACTGTTGAAATTTGCATGCTCCGTTTTGCCATAAGTTTGTTTTGAATGGTTGACTTGCCACCTTGGTTATTTTACCTTATTTAAGTTCGTAAATAGGAGAGAGGCTGTTCTATTTAAAGTTGAGCGCCTATACTGTTTATGCATAGTTGTTTCATTGTAATACTTCAACAGTCAACCTTTTTCATTGCACTTTGTTGGCCTAAATATATCAGTGGTTGTCAACGTGTTAAAAGCTAGTTCATCTGATTACATTATACTTGTCCGAAATCAATACTGATTTAGCCTACATATTGTAATACGAAAAAAAAGGTGCATCTTTTTACATTGGCAAAACTCAGTGGATGCATGTAGGCCTACTCGACTAGTATCCCTGACTAACTACCGCAGCCTCTGTAATTGTTATCCATATGCACGGGGCATACTCTCTGATCAGATTTTTTTAACTCATACGTCATGCCAGCAGGCATTCAATTTAAGCCCAGAATATACATTGCTGTAGGCTAATAGTATTTGCATTATTCCACTGAAACTAGTGAAAGTCAGCAAATGATGAATGGATCAGTTAGGAGCATACGATCCCAACAGCACATTGGTATTTGACAATTTCCGGCTAGTTTTTCCATTCAGTAGGCCAAATGAGCTGGCCAAAGGAAGGCACACTCTGAATACATATATATGTTTTTGGCATGCAATATTTTGTTTCTCTACAATTATATAAATACATATACGGTTTTCCAACCTTCGTTTTGAATTTTCTTGCTTGGTCGTGACACATGAAAATGATCTGTCAATTGCCTTTAGTCATTTTCTTTTTATTGTCTCGGAAGGGGACAAGGGTTCCATAGGTATATACCACTGTAGAACACGAGGAAGCATTTCCTTCGATTGATTTGGTTTTGCTTTGACAATGTCTAAGTATTAATACACTGTTTTCTTGTCTGTCATTTTTTTTGTGGAGGATTTTTTTATTTTTGTCTTCTACTAGCTTCTCGAGTTCATAGAAAATCGACCAGGGACGAGGTTAAAGTATTCTCCATGTTTAACGTCGTACTCAAGAGTATTTCACCTACATTATATGATGACTTTGTGTTGCCGGTGTATGGAGGAAAAACCGAGAAGAAACCTTGTAAAACCCACCCTGAATACTCCGCAGTCACCAGGAAATTTCCCTTATATACATAAGGTCCACAGTGTGGAGAAAACTACTTTGGAGCAATGTTGAAGATGTTATTCCCTCTTCACTTGGTAATACGAGTGCTAAGTCTTACCCATTAAAGGTTGGGCATCCACTGCTTCTGCAATATGTTCTGAAGATGGGAGGTTCTCTAAAAACTTAACAATCTCTGCATTTCCTGACACGTGGTTTCCGTTCCATACAAGCACTGCTGTGTCTAAGTAAAGTCCTTTTATCTTCTACAACATTAAAACATAGCTTAATCACTCATAATACAATCCTAATCCATTTGGTTTGTTTGTTTGTTTGATTTGTGTTTAACGTCGTACTTAAAGGTATTTCATTTATATGACGACGGATTCTCCACTTC